>JAOWAW010125306.1:0-23341 GCA_028565695.1 Nicola tetela
ATCAAATGGGTTCACCAACATAACATCCAAGATCTCGTCTTCACACGTAGCATTGGCATTGTGGGACGGACAAGTTCAATTTTCAGATGCTTTCAAAGACTTGAAATGCAAATGACTTCTATTCCAGATACTGGGGACGAAATAAACTTCCCCATAAGGCCACATGGGGCATTCTAATAGTATGCTCTGCAATAGATCACCAGAGATTCTGTCTACACTTGGTTACTTCTTGCCAACAGATGAAAGTCAAGGCAATCACCATGACAACAGTTTTCCATCAAGACCAAGGTGTAGAATGTAAATCATTTAACACATCCGGGAAGCAATTAAACATAAACACAGGAAAATTTTGCCGATTAACACAAAATATACTGCAATAAATTTGGAGACCGACAGGTACTACTTCACACAAGCCTTAAAGGTCCTTACTGTAAAGTCCTGCATCTGGCTGCGATACAATTGATAGCTTCATCAGTTATCAACCCACACTCAGACAGGTCTATGGCTTGAAGAGACAAACTATTGTGGGTGAGCGCAGCTATAGCTTTGTCGGTCACCTGAAGAGGAAATAAAGCTCTTTCACCATGGTAACTGGTACTCTATATGCCTATACCTATGCATTTTTTCTTCATTTTTTATTTTATTTTTATACTTGCCTTTACCAATAGCCTCTTTTTGGCTAGTAGGTTGAGAAGATAATAATAATAACAATAATAATAATAGTAACAATAATAATAACATCAAGGTAGAGGTCACTTTTGCTGAACTTTATCTTAGTCCATTTGCTCAAGGTACTACATCAACCATGCGCTCTGACTGGCCTGTCTCCCATGAACTCACCAGGAAGATAAATTAAAGCAATTGTTTTCTCCTCTTTCATGAGCCCAAAGAGCACAACCACAATGCAAGTGCCTACACAAATAAAATTTTAACAATGCAACAAATCTACTAGATTACCACAGCTGCTGTTTTGGTGAGTTGTGTGGCTGATAAAAGAGGATAAATCATTGCTGATGCCTTCCTCAGTGAAGAAGTATTCTTTGTTGTAGTTATGAATCAAAATTGTGAAAATGGTCCTTTTTGATCGATTTTTTAATCACTCTGTGATATTTGCTGGATTTTGTTAGCTTCCAGCTTCTGAGGTTTACAAAGCCAATAATTACTGGA
This sequence comes from Nicola tetela, assembly GCA_028565695.1. NCBI lineage: Eukaryota > Metazoa > Porifera > Calcarea > Clathrinida > Clathrinidae > Nicola > Nicola tetela. Next base: position 1,168 of record JAOWAW010125306.1, read on the forward strand.
TATTAGACTCAAAAGGAATCCTCACCTGTGAGCAACCATGCAAGTCTACTTCAGTCATACTTCTCACACAAGTAAAAAATGACTCCCAGCTTGGGGAACCAACCTGCAAAAAAAAAAAGAAGCCAAGTCACTAGAGCGCTGGCTTGTCATCATATCAACTTCTGTTCATGATTTCCAATTTTCGACTTTTTACTCTGTTCTGCTCAATTATTACCTCTAAATTTTTCTACTAACACTGTGATAGTCTTAGCTCTAAAGCATGACTGAAGCATCAGCTTAAATTTATATGCGACACACATGCAAAGTGTGAAGAAGGGCAATACCATCTCAACCAGACCCACGTAATTTCACGAGGAATAGCATCTCATTCATAATGCTTAAAACTGATCATTCAAGCTTCGTTGACATAGTACAGTCAAGTGATCGGTTAATCAAGAGGTGTGAGCACTGAAGCCAGTTGTGTATCTTTAGACTACCAAGAGTTGAATTCCCAGCGAGTTTGCCACTTGATACACAACAAATACAACTGCAAGAAGTCTACATTGATACAGTTTCCAAGAAAATTGTGTGTGCTCTTGCATCAGAAACCATGGAAATGGCAGATACTCAGTACAGTGTGATACAAATAGTAAAACACATGTATTAGTCAGTTGAGAAATCCATTTTTGGTTCCTATGAGGCCTGGCAAAGGTTATGCATTCAATGGTTCACAACAGATATACACCAAACACAGTAAGAGAGATTAAGATCAGACAAGTTCAATCAAACTTCAAGTCCATACCGTATTACAAAGGTGCAGCCCGATCGTTTTCAGTTGGTCACAGTGTTTGGAGAGCAGTTGAATGGCTGCATCACTTATTTGTGCACTGCCTAATACCAGGTGCTCAAGCCTGATGAATAAGGGACAAAATGAACAAAAAAATTATGTGAAAACAATGAGCTTTTATTCACACACAAGTTGTATCCAAACAGGCATTCTGAGCACTGTTTCACATTCAATGCTCTCCAGTGATTCTGTAAATTTCAGAGTAAAGATTGATGCTTGAAAAAAACATTAATGCCAATGGAAAACTTAAGTCTTTAAATTCTCATTGGATTCTCTGGCCTGTCTATTTACATTCGCTCCCTCTCTTTGCCTATATTCATTATTCAGTTTCAAAGAATTTTAACCAATAGATTTTATTTCATTTTTTCCTGGCCTAGTACAACAGACTTGAACATGCAGCACCACCGTGCCTGTTGTCAAGCAGTTTGAAAGTCAGTGGTTGAAATAGTATATTTCAGGGTTGTCACTATTAAAAGAGGAGAAATCTGATGGGCACTGGCGGACGGTAATCGAAGGGCGAAGCCCTAGGTGAAGGCAAAGCCTGAGCTTTCTAGGGGGTTCAGCACCCCTCCCCTCCTGGAAAATTTTGGAATTTGAGCTGCCAAATGGTGCATTTTGGGGGTATTTGGGCCTCTTTTTCATGTGATAGAAGACATACCCAGGAAGCACACTAATTGTTGGAGCACCAAGGTATCGGTTGGAAGATTGGACGTCTGAAAGGAAATTGGAGCATTCCCGAAAAATTGGAGCAAGTGGCAACCCTGATATTTCTAGCCTGCTGATGGGCTGGAGAGCTTTGATGTTGTGCATGCATTTTCCGTCAATGTGACATTTTGCCCCTACAGATTTGTGTCATATGGAACAATGACAATTTATGTGGTGAAATATAAGAGGAAGAACTAAAATGTACACTTCTCCAGCAAAGAATGTTTTTGGCTGTGAAATTTTCTGCTCAACAGGCAATCTCCAACAACTGCGGCTAGGTGGTCTCTACTAGAACTCTCTACTAGTGAGTACTTGGAGAAAAGTGGATGCAGCTGCTGTCACTCGCTCTCAACATGGCTTATCAACATGTATGCAACTTACTTCTTTCCATGCTTGGTGATCAAAGATGAGACTGTTGTTTGATGAAGTGACGAGATGCCAACAAGCTCAACCTTTTGAAGCCTGGAGAACAGCAGCTCAGTATCAATGACAATCAAATGACCAAGCAAAATAGTTTGTTTGGTAAGAGCTTCAGGAAGACTGACACAATGGCAATTAAACTGAAGGATTAGACTTGTTGTGATTTTTAGTTCAATCCAAAGCAATTTTATTTCCTGACTTTATCCTTACTGTAAGCTGCTGTCAATGAGAACTTTGATAGAGCTGTCTGATGCACGGCACCAGTGCAGCTTGATTGAATGCAGGTGTCGGCAAGGCAGCAGGCAGAGAAGAAGAAGATCGCAGGACAATCGGAATGATGTACTAGCTTGGGAAATAGTCAATGACTGCAGAACAAGCACAGAGCAGCAGTCACTCCTGTGCTCAATGAATAGCCTTACATTCCCATTCCACAACAGCTGTGCTGATCCAATTATTTTCATTTAGAGAACAGTACAATCTAGTGCAACAAATTTAGCCTGTTATGTACATGAGACTAGCACATCATGATCAGTCAACAATTTAAATCATTTCAACAGGAATGTAAAAGCCAGAATACTCCATGGGTTTCATCAAGACACATGCAGCTAAACTCTAAAGTGATCTGTTTCAAATACTTAAACTGAATTTCCCTTGGTGTGCACTTCCACTGAGGAATCACAGAAGTTTCAAATACAGACATATCAATTTTTGATTGCTACAGATATCAACTCTTCTGTGTTCCTTGTTAAAACATGAAACAAAGGACATGAACACCAGGGCCTGTTTTCAAGGAGAACAGTTTTGAAAAGAAACCATATTAGTGTTTAGCACAAATACATCTCAACTAACTCAAAAACATCCATTTTATCAAGCAAAATGTCATATAAAACAAGTTCCAACAACTCATACCTTCAGCCCACCACTGCAAGCAGAAGCCATTTCCTGCCAACAGTCAACGTCAACATCCGAGAAGTCACAGTCAATAAAACTCATTTCTTGCGGTTGGCGCCATTTTATTGTTTCTATAGCGAGGCCTGTCAGTTTTCTTCTGCTAAATGTGACTCTTTTCCCTGCATAAAGGAACAAAAACTTACATAAATTTTTAAGGATTTTCATTCAATTCTTCAACTATGAAATGGAACTGTTCTTACACACTCTGCTTTACATAAAAAAATTTGCAAAACAACTCTCAGGGCTAACATGTTTTGGAATTGTGTATTAATGTTACATTGTTTCTATAGCAACAAGGCCTGACTGGCTTACATTTATTTATATATATTTTTCTTTCGTAGGGTCTTTTTTTGCACCGCACAATGATCAGAGGTGACTGTATGAACTAGTGTGCCTGGACGGAAGTATGTTTTCAACATCAAAGAAAAAAAGAACAGCAACAGTCAATTTAAGGGGAATGAAAACAGTGAGGAAGAATAATTTGGGAGCTATCAAATGTCTAACTACTTACTCTGTTAACGCGCACATTATTATTAATAAGAGGTATGTGAAGACTGTGCAGGAGATTGATATGCACACAGTTTGAGGTGACGTACACAAGATCAGATGGGTGCACACTTACAGAGAAAAGGACTCATTGCTACAGCTCTTAGACGCTGACATGTGCTTCCAACTGAGACGATGCTTTTCGTGTCAAGCAAATGGAAAACGGAGAAGAGAATCTCATTTGGTAAGCTAAGTAAGGTATTACGTTGAACCTTTGAGCTGTCCGTTTTGGATTTGAAATCTACTCCAGAAGAGTTCTTGCGGTCTGAATTTGCCGAAAATAGTCCGCTTGCACTTACGGAATTTGAATTTCTCACTGCTAGTGAGGAAGATGGTGGAATCTTCCACGTAGTCTGCGGATATGTGGGCAAAGAGTCCTCGATTTGGTGACCTTCGAGACAACTGAAATGACTATGGTGTGTGGGACTGTTACAGAGCGGTGTAAATTTAGCTCTTTCTTCTCTCGCTGACAATGACATCTCGGAAATACCAGAAACGCTTTCGACCTCCGAGCATGGACGGGAATGGGCTATCTCTGGCAATCTTCGATCACTTCCTCTACATTGCAGCGGCGAGTTGCTTTCCGTTAAGTTCTGCTCGAGAACGGAGCCGCATCGAGTGCACCAGTGACACGAACGTAGCGCATTGCTGCTGTATCCACAACTCACACACATCACCGGACGATCTTCTGTGCCAGGGAAACCGGTGTCTCTTTTCTCATTGGGCAAACAGTCCATTTTCTGCTGTCCGGTCAGTGACGAGCTCGAGGACTTTGCTAAGAAATCACCATCGCTCGATAAGCGCGCGCTCGTGACATTTCCATTGCAAGATTCTGCGGCGTTCGGTGGAGGGCTGAAGCATTGGCTGCATTCGCTGGAAGACAACGACAGTTCGCTTCGGCGTTGAACAAATCGTGCACGACTGTCTATTGGGTGTTTCTGTCTCTCCAGTGAAAATCGAGTGCTTGAGACTGATGAGGCTGATGACCGCCCTAAGATTCTCTCGACGTCCGCTTTCCCAACATTCCACAGAGCCAAGAGTGCGTCAAGGCCATCATGCCCTGCCATTCTAGACCTAGCCGCAAGTTTCCTTACTTTCAGAACAGTTTGCCACTGGTAGACTATGAGTGCAAGCTTTATTTTCCTGGCGATCGATGCGAGGACGCTCACTTTACCTTTGTACTTCAGAATGTTTAGTGCTGTGCCGCCTTCAACACATCAATTTTGTAACGTAAATCTCTACGACCGATCATGAAGCGCTAACTTTCTTTCTGTCACCATGACAACTCCATAGCAACGACTTAACATTATTGCGTGCCACCCTAAAAATTAATGTACATGTATAATAATATTAATACCTATATAATATAGCCTAGAGTGCCTGACGTTCTCGCACCAGGACCGTAAAAACAATAACGGACACCAGTATAGTATGAATGCAGGGCATCGCGAGCGAGCGAAAGCGCAGCTTGAATATACCGTCGTCAGGCCCGTAGGGGCTGAGGGGGGCTCCACAGACGATTACTTCGTGTCCGTGTGTGTGTGTGTGTGTGTGTGTGTGTGTGTGTATGTGTGTGTATGTGTGTGTGTGTGTGTCTGTCACGCTGCAACCGTTACTAGCCAGCGCGCGCTAATCGCGTCTTTTTTTCCCAATCAAAATGTAGGGTAGGAAGGCGTACATACTTCAACCGAGCCATACAGCGCAGCTGCAGCTATTTGTAATGTATGCCATGAACCGAGGTCTATCTTTCTAAATACATCGCCAGAGAAAAACCTTTCCGAAGCCGTGTGAAATAAAGGGAAGAGGAACAAATTCTAGACGCCAGGAAGTCCAGGGCTCACCGCTGATTCGATTGCAGCTGTTGCCGTGAGCTCTAAACTTTTGACGGAAAGGGTCACGTGACTCATGCAGTTGAATGCTTGCAGGTAGATTTGGTTCCGCCAAGCTGCAACATTTCCAGCATGCCGACACTGCGCTTCGTGCACGTACGTAGGTTTGTTTTAGTCGGGTCTTCAAGATCTACATGGTAGACTGCATGATGAGCATGAGCTCAAGGAACTCTGTCGCTGTAAACACAATTTTAACCTCGTTTGTCCCAACCAAAGCAGCTTAGCTTTGTTGCAACTTGTAGCAACCCGGTCCTAGTCCTGTATGGAATGTAGAGCTTCAATGAGTGCTTCAATGTGGACTTTGCGTGGCATTAGGCATCCGCTATATGTAAACCATATGACCTGCAACGGCTCCATGCCGACGCCACTTGTCTATAAATGCATAGTAACCCGAGTTACCGTGTTACGTATAGCCAAATAGCACATGGAAGGCGAAATGTTTACCCCTGTTGGGGCGAGTTTTGCCTCTCGTCATCGGGCTCTGTCTATGCATGGTCGTATCTTGCTATGTTCTAAATCCCTGTGCTACCAGGACGTCTCTCTTCCAACTGCCGGATCTTCAACACCTCGTGTATCTTCCGCTTCCTGCCCTGCTTCTCCTTGACTACGTCGCTGGGGTTCCAGTATAGGATAAGAGCTTACAAAGATATGGCTAGACATATTGCAGGAAGGAACTGCATTGAAGATAGATCACGACACGTCGGATTAAGAATTTGTCACCACACTTCAGCTTATCACCACGCACTGCCATACTTTAGTTGTTATAAAAACTGATGCACATATGAACCTCAATTTACACTTTAGAAAGGCTGTGTAGTACAGAGCCAAAATGGCGTCCTTCAACAAATGAGATCCTTTTCAGAATGAATGAATTTCTGGTACAATAATCGAGTTTCTTGAACACTACTTTTTGTCATCTACACAGCTGACCTTCCGGCTCACGCCTGCTCACCACATACCTCCTTGAACACTAGTTGTAACCTATTCACTGACGACACAGCTTTGATTTCAGTCGATAAAACCGTAAGGTTGGCTCCCACAGAACTTCAGCCTGCTGTTATTCGCACATCTACCTGGCTCAACAACTGGTCGCTTATAGTGATTATGAACGCATGCAAATCACCCACTATCCTTTTTACCAGAGCTGTCTCTTCAGCGAAGTACTCATACGAGCCACTATCCATCGGTGACATCTCACTGGTCCAATGTTCTCATCTTCGCCACCTTGGTCTATTCCTATCAAGCGATCTTCAATGGCATGACCACATTAGCGTTACAATGCCGAAAGGACGATCTCTCTTAGGTCTGCTCAAACGTCTGAAAGAAGCTCACCTGGGCCAAACCGCACTTTCTATACTATACAAACTCTACATTCGACTGTTGCTGGAGTATGCTTCTGAAGCGTGGAGCAACCTTACCCAGGGGCAGGTCGACCGCCTTGAGCGTTTCCAGCGGAAAGCGACAAAGATCATTGTGGGTATACCCCTTTCATGTTAGGTAGACCGCCACACACTCCTGACCACCCTTGGATGGCCCACTCTATCATCCGGCCGCCACCTCAAGTTAGTTCTCCTTGCACACAAAACATATACGAAAACAGCACCGAGTCATCTGCTATCTGTCACTCCGCCTCTCTATCAGTCATCAACACCTCTTCGTCATGAACGTGTCTTCAAGATCCCTCCAGCTCACACCAATGCCCACCTCCATTCGCCAATTCTACGTATATGGTCCTGCCACTTGTAAAATAGTCTTTCACAGTCTATTCGCGATTCTCCCACTTATTCTACCTTTAAATCTCTTGCTTCTAATGCCATACTTACCTCTAAATGCCACTGCTCAACCCACATTCTCCATTAGCCACGCCCAACATTCAGTGATGCACACTACTCGTCACCCTCTTTCTTTCTTTCTTTTCCGATTTTGTTCACTCAAATTTTATTTTATTTTATTTTATCCGGCATCTACTCTTTAATTGCACCCTCACCCTTTGTTATCTATATGCGTTTAAGTCCCCTCTTATTGGCATTAAATTGTCATCAGTGAGAAATAAAGGAACAAGGAATAACACTGTACACCACACGACCCTACATTACCATGTATGCTTGCCTGTATTATTGCAATCTATCCCTATCCGAGGTGGATGAAGGGGACAACTCTTTTTTAAAATAATAATATAAAAAACAAACAGCCGACTATGAGATAAGAAACAAAGTATTCCCATAAACACAGTAAACGTACACGATCCATTGCCTGAACCACAGTTTTCGTCCATTTTCTTCAGAGGCATACAAGGACATCACAGCTGGAAGGAGACAAACTGTCACTTACGATCTCTATCATGACTATTATTATGGACCTACGTCTTAGCTGTGTTAACTATATAAGCTAACCTCATGCTGACAAGACCTAACGCCTACTTGCTATCACTTGGCGCATCTGAAAACAAACTCAAATTCACAACAAACGACTTCTGTTTACACAATGTTGGTTTTATAGTGTGAATAAACGCGGCCTCTAACACATTTAGGTGGTACGATGAACGTGCATGCGACAAGCGTGGCCGTTCGCCAAAGCTGACACGGAAGACTGATGATTACCAGTCGGCGATTGCTCGTCACATTTTGGAGAATGATTGTCCCCGAAGTTATTCAGATGACTGTTTCTCTGTTTTGTTCCATGCACATTTAGTATGACAGGGTCTCTCGGGACAGAGAACAGCGGAGTCTCAAGCTCTTCAGAACGGCCAAAAGTCTTGATGAGTTCGCGACGACGGCATCCACTTGTGCGTTCCAACGCAGTGGGGCAGAATGATGATGCCGAGGCGACGGTGACTGCCAACGTGAGCTCAAGGTTTGTACATCGTAGTTGATGTCGGCCGAAACCGGGAAACGGCTACAGTGGATAGTCAATTATCATCATCTTTTCCGGCTTAGCTGAGAGACGCCAATTCCGCAATCACTCGTCAGCTGAGTCTAGTGCTTTTTGTGGCGCTGAGACTGCGTCATAAGGATTGGGCGCTGCTGATACAAGAGCCGTGTTGTCCGCAAACCGATCGCACTCAACAGGAGCGTTTACTGAGCGAAGGAAGTCAAACTAGAAGTGTAGCAGAGTAAAAGAAGCACCCCAAGAACAGACCCTTGAGGCACGTCCGCTGGCCTGCAGCTGGGACACTCCACCAGTTCGAAAAGTTGCTGCTTATTCGCACTCTTTGTCTCGGATCATTTAAATACGACATAAACCAGGCCATTGCAATTGCATGCGCCACTGGCAACGCCTGGGGCTTTCACTTTAGCCGGGAGGCCTTTGTGCCATACTATGTCCAAGGCTTTAGAAGGTCGTAAAGCAGGGCACAACCACATCGCCATCCTCAAAGTGCTTTGCCAGTTGATGTACTAGCCTTGCAAGTTGTAATGACGTGCTATTGCCATTCCTAAAACAAATTTATTATCAAATGACGGTCAATGTATTTGCGTAATTATTAGAGACACCGTTGTCCTTCCCCCGATTGGCAAAAGTGACCATTGCCTAGTTGTAGCCACACTCCTTGCAAGATGGCAGAAAGCTAAGCAACACGTCTGTTATGTAACCTGGCAGTATGGTAGTACAAACTGGGAAGCTGTGAACGACGACCTTACCAAAGTGAATTGGCCAGTTGAACTTGGAGATGCTATCACTGATGATATGACCATGCTGTCACGAAGTTTACAGACATCTTCACTGGAGTGATACAGTGACATGTGTCGAAAACAAGGACGTTCTTTATTAAACCAACAAGCAAGCCATGGTTTACATCTCACATGTACAGAATCAAGAGAATCCGAGACCTACTATTTTCCCGTCTGCAGAAACCAACAGCAACAAATTCAAGCTCGCAAATGCTGCCGCCTACAAAGCTGTGAGGAACTACTATGTGTCTGAACTTAGGCGCGCGGAACGCTCCTACTACCAGCAACTACAGTAGCTGCTATCAGCAGGAGAATTTGTAATGGACTCTTAGAGGTGGTGGAGATTGGCACCCTCACTATGAGGCTTCAAGCCCTCTTTCTCCATCCCCGCAATCATTGATGGAACCCACATTGTGTTTCATAGTAAAACCAAAGCTGAACTCTTCAACCAGTATTTAGCTAAGCAATCCTTTGTTGATGAGTCAAATCACAACCCTTCTGTCCTTGGGCAGCCACGAGATCGTTTCAGCTTTGCTCCTATTTCTCCAACAGATGTTCTGGGGGAACTCAGACGCCTAATCACCAACAAAGCATGTAGCCTTGATAACATTAGTAACAGGGTTTTGCGAGAAACTGCATCTGCAATTGCACACTGGGCCGCTATTTACCATTTATAACTCGTCTTTTAAAAACGGTAAGTTTCCCTCTGGATGGAAGGCTTCAGTGATTTTTCCTGTCCAGAAGGGCAAGGGAGAAACGTGTGAAGTGACATCTTACAGACCAATTTCCCTCCCTCCGAGCATGACGAAGGTGTTTGAGCGCCTAATGCATAAGCAGATGTCGACTTACCTCTTTGATAATAATCTTATCAACCCACAACAGTTTGGATTCTCACAGGGACGCTCAACCGTACTGCAGCTGGCAACAATGCTCCATCCCATATACGCTATTGTTGATGAAAATCCTGACAACTACGCTCGGCCAGTGTATCTAGACATATCAAACGCTTTTGATAAAGTTTGGCATACTGGGCTATTGTCGAAGTTGGAAAGACTATAGGTTTTGATTCTCGCTGATTCAACTCCTATCTATCAGGTCGATCAATGTGCACTCGTGTTGATGGTCAAAGATCGTCTTTCTCACCCATCCTTGCAGGAGTACCACAAGGAACGTGCATCCTTGGACCGCTGCTGCTCGTATGCTACGTAAATGATCTTCCAACAGTTACGAGAATATCAAATGTTTGCCGATGACACGACGTTAGTTGTTGAACAACGGAAAAGCCAGCCGTATGAAAGATTTCGCAAAGTGCAGTCAGCGGTAAACAGTACTGAAGTTTGGTTTGAAACTTGGCTAGTCAACTTTAACGCCAGCAAGTCTGAGGATATCACAATCTGCGGTTACAAATGACCAGTTAGTACTGCACAGATCATGAATGTACCTTTTGGTGGCAACGCCATACCCCAGCGCCAGCCGGTTAAACATCTTGGCATCTATCAGTCATCTGATCTACGGCGGAAGACCCAGCTTAACAATCTGCAGAACAAAGTTGCTGGAAAGATAGGAATGCTTTGACGATTACACCGACGACTACCGGACTTCATGATTCGAATTATTTACCAATCTGTTATCCGACCATCATTAGAGTATTGGTTTTCTGTTTGGGGTAAATTAAGCCAAACTGACGCGCGTCTTTAGAGAACATTCAGATACAGGTACTTAAACTTATCTACCCTTTCAGTACAGATAATTGCCACCCTTCTCAAATACTACGCCATCTCGGGATCCCGACTCTTGCTTGGCGGCGAAAGCAAAGCCGATTGCAACTTCTTTGGAAGCTACTGCATGGCCAAGGGCCATCGGAACTCATCGACAATCTACTGAGTTACCTACACCACCGTGTTGCAGCCACGTATTACTTCCGGCGCCCTTGCAGCTTGGCAGAAATAAAACCCAAGTCTTCTTGTGCAGCTGGATACTGGCTCTGCGAAGCAACAACAGAGTGGAATAAACTTCCTGGGAACATTCAAGAAACATTTGATCTAAACCAGTTCAAGTTATTGTTGACTCAAGAAACTTTAAATGAAAAATTTATCTCAGGACTCTAGTGTGATTTGTGTACAGCTACTTTGCTTGTGTATTTTTTGTTCCGTACAATATCGTCTAGACCTAAGAGTAAAGTACCAAGATTAGCATTTCTTTGCTATTGTACAATCCTTCACCTATATGTCAATAAATAAATAAACAAATAATATAAATATACATATATACATATACATATATATATATATATATTTATATATCAAGTTTGAAAACAAGCCAAAATCACCTACTTCAAAGTACAATTCACCTACTTCAAACCAACACAATTGCACGTGTACCGTTAACAATACGTACACGTGCAATTGTGTTGGTTTGAAGTAGGTGAATTGCTTGTAGATGTTTTTGCCAGGTGATTTTGCCTTGTTTTCAAACTTGATTTGTCATTTTCCTGTACTTATACCACATATATAAGTTTAAAGATAGGCAATAGACAAATTACAACACGTAGAACAGCGGCTAAAATGTTCAGTGAGACCTTTCGCTCCATTACTTGTCAGACTGATACACGGAGACTTAACAACAAAATAAACCAAGTTGTATAGACAAGAATTAAGTGAAAACAAAACGAACGCGCACTCAATACATCATTATAGGCTATTTCAGAACAAAACTTTAAACTAAAGTTAACGTCTTGATACGCTCTTGCCTATATACAACGAAGACACAGACACCAGTTCAACCTGTATATCCACGTCCCACCTTACGTACAGTATACTCATATACTGTCCCTCTAGTGTTGTTGCTAAGCATGGCCAGTGCGTATAGCATAGCTGTTATTGGTAACTTGATTTCAATTTCATCCAGACAAGTACATAGAGAATGATCTAGAGGAACTCAGGCCGTTGTTATGACAGCACAAGATGCATGTAGCAGAAGACACACTCAGTACAGAGAAACAAACGCAGGCGAGACACATACAGAAAACTCAGACTGAAGCAGCTGAACTCTTCATAAAGCCTGGGGAAATTTCAGCACACCAGTCATAAGAAACGGTCTTTCCTGCCTGAGACGTTTCGCCAGAAAGGCCTTTGATCTCGTCAGTACATTGGATTTCAAATGAAAATTTGGAAAAGATTCTGATTAGAAAAATTTCTCACGAGAAGTTCTTGTAAGGGTAAACACAAGACAGTAGAGAAACTTCACAGGCAAGAAACATTCTTTTGACTGGTCTGCTGGGATTAATCGACTTAGTTTTTAATTCCTCTTCATGTTATGACTATCCAGTAAGGACTTCTGCAGTTCTTGATTAACGTTTGCCTCATGGTCATTTCAAGAAACCGTACTTATCTCCACTAGCTAGCATGATAATCTTTTTCCACGTGGTGCTCAGGCCGAATTTCGTCCCCGGAGGTGGAAGTCCTTCGGCAACGCGAACGGCAACAACGATCCTCGATCTGGTGAATAAGCGCAACGGACTGCCACTCGCTTAAAGCAGATGTATCAGTTGCCTCACAATGTGGCTGGAAAATGAAAAAAGGTTTGAATGGCCTGATTCTTGAATTCTTTGTATTGTTCGAGGTTGTTCTCCATATTATTTTTAGATTACTTTAAAACGGGTGGTTATCACAAGGCTGTTCATTCCGAATAGAACAACAGGACTTGGAGAAAACTTAATCTGCTGAGTCTTAAAAAAAATCAGTAGTAGTAGTGCTCATCAGCTGCGCACCGCAGTGGGTGAATTGGATGTGATCAAGATTATCTACACCGCACGGACGTCTTCCCCAAAAATTGTCAGCAGAGCAGAGACGTTAGATGCATTCGAAAGCCATTCGCAGTAGTCATCACCAAATTCTTCTGCTAGGTCATGATCAGTGAAACAACATTGTTGCTCGTGAGCACAGTGGACGTCGTTAACTCTTCCCCAGCAAAGATCTGAGCGGTTGAGTGCAGTGCCCCTGTTGAGACACAGCCAATGGTTACGGGTTTACTTTACTATCTCAGCTACTGGCTGAGTTTTTATGTATTGCACAAACCCATCTGTTTCCGAATATGAAAAAGTGGCCGAAATTGTTGCTTAAGCTAACGTGAACAAATTGCAAAGCCTGCCGCTGACGAACATCATGGACTTACCAGATTGCAAGAATTGAATGCCCTCACGACACACGGCCATGAGGGGAAGAATTCGTCGAGCTCACAGAATAACACGAAGACTTATATGCCCTTCCTTCTTTTACAGCGGCAAATTAAACCCTACAGCGACTGGAAGCACGGAGCGGACTTCAGCCAGTACGCGCCAATGGCCCCAGTAGAGTTTGCCACTTGTACATGTACTTGCAAGCTTCACTTCACTGGCTTTGATCCCGTGGCCAAGGCAGTACCAGGTAGTATCAGCGTTTGCATGCGCTGCCTCCGTATACGCGTGCCCGAAACTGATTTAAATAGCATCAATGAACACGTGCACCTTAGTAAAAATTTTTTAATACCGGCAGACATTCACGTGGGAAGGATAATAACAATCATCGGCACATGTCCTCCTTCAGAAGTGCAATGGGATGTCCTTACCAAGCGCGCACATTTTTCGCATGTTTTTCTTGAAGGTGACAACTTGAATTTTACACGAAAGACGTTGGCTATCACCTTAATTGTCGAGTCCCTGAAAGGGTCCGTGCCACCTACGTATTAACTGATTGATGGGTCTGTGTCTTGCTTCCTCTGAGTCTGTAAGAAGGATGTCTCGCTGAACAAGCGCCTCATATCCCACTTCGAGGTAAATTTGCTCCCTTCCACCGCCCGTGTAGAACGGCCGCCTATCTAGCGCTTGAGCTGCCACTAAGGTATCCTTTGCAACCTACGTCTGAAGTGCTTGGGGCGAAATTATAATTTAAATAATGACAGACGCGACCTCGGCTCTCCTTCGATGCCGGAGAGTCTCCCCATTCACCCTGGTTATTCGCTCCATTCAAGCTCTTTTTTAGCTCCGAGCTTAAATTGTTGAAACTGGCCTCCTTAAAAAGGCAGCTATGAATTGTCGCCGCAGCGGTCATGGCCGTTTACGAGAATAAACGATGCTGTTCAGAAATGATATGTCGTAAAGGCATAACCCAAGTCGCTTAAAGAGAGACACAGCGAACCAAGAAAGTCTATTAGCCGAAGACCTACCCTCTCTGCTATTAGTGTGATAAAAGAAAAGGGAAGAAGCGTTTGGAGAAGCAAAGATTAGTGCAATATATTGAACCCACCTAATTCAGGCTTTTTCCGGTGTCACAGATCGCGGGGAGGGGCGGCTGTGAATTTTCTTTTGAAGGGATAGCTCATTTGTAGTCTACTATGTAATTATACCCGTGGCAGCGTGGGAAGGCCTTCATGGTCATTATCTCCATCAGTGTTTGTCATATTACCGCTTGATCGCATACTGTAAAGGGAAGGTACAGCGATAAGCCATACCGAAAAAATACATTTAGTGTATTCACCCGAATTTGCAAATTACTACAGCATTACACCTTGGTTTGGCCACCCCTGGCAAGATTTGCCAATCAAAGATGAGAATACATTCTTCTGGAGTAACACTTGGGCTGCAGAATTGTTTCAACGGTGTGCAAGAGTAGGTGGACCGCTAAAGCCACCAAATACACCCGCAGTCAATACAATATAGTTGCCGTATTAGACTGAGGTATGAAATCGCTGATATGGAATCATAAAACCCTCCAGCCCGCAAGAAAGCTTCTTAGAATGTTTTGGATAAGTCAAAGTATAAGCCACAGGTTGTTGGCTAATTTCTCGTTTACACAATATTGGATACACATACAAAATACACTACTAGGAGCTAGGAGGTACATTGTCTCCCTGGATTATTAAGAAAAAGTTTGACAGTAGTCAACATATAGTAGCTGGTGACTCTCCTTCCCTCTCTCTCTCTCTCTCTCTCTCTCTCTCTCTCTCTCTCCTCCCCTTATATCATCCTCACAGCTTTCTCCCTGCATAACAACCAACCGTTTCTGGCTTGTACATACTCGTTGAAGATGAGCTTAGTGTGCTTTGAGGCACATTGTCTCTATGAAAACGTTACACACAGAAACAACAGGCTATTTCTTTTGTACGGTTTCCTGTATTAGATGTATAGCTATATGCTAGTATATGATATAACACATGATAGAAAGCAAAAGAAATAACTTATTTTACAGAGACAAGCATTAATAGAAATATACTGGTCAAATGGTGTCTTGGTTTGCGCCACCTATTTGAATGTGCAAGGATACGGAAAGGCTTGCGAAAAGCCTAGGCTTTATGATGGGCATTTCCATCCGATAAAGATGGTTTGAGTTTTAATATCCTCTCTGTCCTTTTAACGAGGAAGGTCCCTAAAAACATTTTTAGTGTCCTGCAATTAACGTTTTCTTCAGATGTCATAAAAAAAGATACAGATTCAAGTTGAACACAACAAATTGTACACAGAGCAACAAACGACTTTATGGTAGAGAGCAAAACTACAGAAGGAAACGTTTTCATAACTGTAAGTCCCTTTAATTTTACTAGTAGTAACTTGGTGAATAGGATAGTTGGCTTATTTCCCATTTGGCGCATATCTGAGACTCATTTTGCTTCGGCGTAACATCTCCAGAAATCTTCCCAACCTGAGGGTTGCCAAACTTCAGATGTACAATATGTTGGCGCCAATCTGCTCAGCTAGTAAGATTATGTATTCTCTACACCGTAGGAAGACTTTTCCTCCAAAGTTGTCTGTACAGCAGAGGTGTCTGGTGCGTTCGGAAGCCACTCCAGGTAATCATTACCAAACTCTTCCACTAAATCATGCTCAACTTTACGACATTGTTCCAACGCCTCTGACCAGCGCTGCCTGTCTTTGAGAAACCTTGTATAATCAAGAGCATACACAGCCACTTGGTACGACCAGGAAAGCGCCCTGGCAAAACGCACATGAAACCTGAAAAAGCATTCAGCAGTGTTGAATTTTTTATCCTCAATGTACACTTGCTTAAGATACTCAGAGAGCTCCAATATCATGAGTACAACACAAGTAGGCACTTTTTTGGACTCCTCCCTTGGCAATGGAATCATAAGTTTCTGTAAGTTCCTCCAGCATGCCAACGCTGCTTTACGAGCTGTTACATAATTGGCCATCTTTAGAGCCACTCTCGCTTCCACAAAGTGCCTGTAGATAGTGCGGAGAGGAATGTCAATCTGCTTGCAACAGTCTTTTATTTCCTCAGATGTGTTTTGGATAGCTGTCATCCACGACTCAGGTGTAGTTATATCCTTTGTAAAAAGTTCAAAAGTCATCCGAACTTTGTCAGCATCTTCGTCTCCAAGAAGAGCACCAAGCCATCCAATTTGATAAATTATATCCCTTGCATTCACGGGGGAGAACAAAACGATAAGATGTTGCCTATTACTTTTCTGATTGCGCTGGATTGCTTCTAGAAGACGAATACCAACTTTCAGAGTTTCCGGAAAAAGTTTAGTGATGACAAAAAGGGCATATATTTCATAGCAGACAATATTTGCCATTGCCAATAACGAGCCGTTGGAGTTGATGGCTATATAGTCTTGCAACTCCTCAATTTGGCAGTGGGTGTCATGTCCTTCACTACGTACCCACACTTCTTGTATAGACTGTGAAGCATCCATATCCATGTACATCCGGGTAAACTTTGCAATTCTTTTTGTCAAAGAAAAGTGTCCAAGAAGGAAAGAATGTCTGCAGCAGGTAAGTGAAGCGTGTCTGTCAAGTCCAATGTTAAATAGATCCATGACCAACGGAAGGGAAAGGACAATTTCAGGGAACAAACCACTGTTTATAATCACAAGGAAGGTCTTCACCAGAGCTCTTACACAACGGCCTTGCTTCTTCAAATTGTGCCAAAGAAAAGCTTCACTAAGCGTTGAGTGAAACAGTTCCTGAAGATATAACAGTCTCGTGAAGTTTTCTCCAGTGTAAACAGATGAGCGATTAAGCATCTCATTCCAAAAGTACTGTTGCAGTTGAGCGCAATAGATAAGCATCATGACTATATTCAGATTTGCTCCATCAATCTTACCACTGACTTTAAGGCTGTCTTTCACCTGAAAACTGATTAACATTATCCATGCTTGTTCGTTGCAACAGCAGGAAAACAACTGCCGAAATTCTATCTTCTGGCTGTTTTCAAGGGAGGATATTGCGGATTTAATACGAAGAATGTGATTGCTTAGTTGATTCATTGTCTGTACCGGCTCCATTGCAAGTTCTAAGCATCCAAATTTCTTTGATTCTCTCATTAAAAAATTCTTTCTTGAGAGGGAACCTTCTGCAACCTCGATGAAGAAAGCCCACAAACAATACATTAAAAGGGCCGCTTCATCATATTGAAAGCGAGAAAGGTCTTGAGAAAATTTCTTCAGCATTTCCTGAAGGTGTAACTTTTGTTGTGCAGAACACCCTTCATTAACTGATATCTGAAACCACTTCAGAACCCAATCAACATAATTCAAAGGGAGATAACAATGAAATATCCCCATAGAAGAGTAGGCAAGATTCATCTCAAAATTGCCCAGAAGAGGGAGTAGGAAAGACCTTATATTGTCACACTGCCTCACTGTCGTTTGGTCGTTCTGTCTGTTCAGAGGTTGATTTCCCTCCGTGATCTTTAGAAGAAAGTGGAAAGCTCTAAGAGCAATCTGTTTCTTTTGATAGCATAGTTGTTCTACACTTTTGTCGATAAGTTGAAGTAGTTGCCCATTGCTGATATATTCACCCACCATCCTGGCAGAGTCTTTCCCTGTGGAACGTTTAAATGTCTTCCCGTGAAAAGAAGCTAAAAGATCATCAAGAAAGAGGTTTCTCTCTTCCATGAGGTCTTGCACACTTTTCAGGGTTAAGTTGTGGATGTAAACTGTACCCGTTGCCTCATCCCAGTTTATCAAGCCAAGTTCTTCGAGCTCATCGCGACATTCCTGCAGGGTGCTCTGGCCATATATGGAAAAGAGCCAGTCCAATACACCAAGAAGATCCTGTAGAAGAGCATTGTGATGGCCGTCAGTCTTGTCCTGTCAAATGTCGGGAGGCAAAAACTTTACCTCTGCAATTTTACTGACAACCTCCCACGAAATGCTCTTGCTGTTAGCCATGCAAATCTTGTTCAGGAGAAACACAGCCATTGGATGGTCTTTGAAGTAACACTCGGCTGTCTTAACAACACCTGTCAAACCTCTCACATGAAATCGGTCTCCAAACTCTTCTTCAATTTCTTTCCAGACACTTGGCACATTCTCAACAGCTATGGAATTCTTTACAGACGTGTTCTTTGCAGAAAACGCCAACCAGTTAGAGAATATACTCACACACAGTGGTAGGCCATCCAGAACTCCTTGAAGTGTTTTTTTTTTCCGATGGTCTAGGGTGCTCCATTTGGGTATGCCTCATCTTCAAATTCATCAATTCACAGCTCTCACTTGGCAAAAAAGGTTTGAGAGCGAATATTTGAATTAATTTCACAACACTTCCTAAGATATTTTTGATTATAGTGCTTCGTGTGGTGATAATAAAAAACTCCCTTCTGTGTAAAACCTTTTGGCAGACAAGAGAAAGCGTAGATATGCACACATCATCCAAGACGTACATCCAACCTCGGGGTAAACTGCCTGAGACCGATGCATCACTATTAAGAAGGGAACTTCCCATACCTTTGGGAGGGTAAGGAGATGGTTTTGGAGGAGATTCAAAGAGGTTGCGGTGCATGAAAATAAGATCTGTCTCCCTGTTACAATAATGGTTGATACTGTTGAAGTCGTTGACAAAGTCCACCTCATTTGAGCAGCTCAGCCATGCTTGCCTGGGATAGAGGTTTCTAAGTCTTGCACAGACTTCTGTAGCAAGGTAGCTCTTTCCAATTCCTGGTGGTCCAAACAACAAACACACTGTTGGAGTCAAGTGTTGGCGAGAGCTGTTTTGATCTTCAGTCGTGAAAAAATTTAGTATTCTGTTTATTTCTTGCTGTCGACCAACAAAGTGCTGACCTCTTGAACGAGGAATTCTTTGCGGACTTTTTTCCAACTCATTCTTCTTACCACAGGTCTGAGTTGATGGAATCACTTCAATCACACAGGATGTGCAATCGTCGACTGGCTCGGCATCCAAGTACCTAAAAGGAGTTAGTTTAGACTTTTCAATCAAGCTGATGGAAAACGCGGTGAAGAGTTGTGAGACGCTTTCAAGAAGATCAGCAAACTCCCTTCTGCTAATCTCTTCGTAGTGAGCTAGTTTGTTTCTTACCAATAAAACTGTTTGGCCCATTGGGGCATATTCTGTGGTTTTCCTGGATCTTGGTGGTGAGAAAAATGTCTTTCTTTCTTTGGCCTACTGATTTCCTTCTTGATCTCCTTCACTAAGCTGGAAATGTCGCATGTGTGATTATGGTCCCTTTGCCCTCCTTGACATGGGATTTCATTCGGCTTCTGGGTTTCGCCGTGAAAGAGCTTGCAGAACTTCGTCTCAAACTTTTGAAACACTCCATAAAGTAGTGTTCGACGGAGAGTTCTTGCTGAAACTATTATTCTGTCTAATGGTGGTTGTATCTGTTCACATCTACATAGCTGTAAAGCGTTCCCCATTAGTCTTGATAAGATCTTCACGAATGGTCCTGTGATATTGAGAGTTTGTAAGATCGAGCACAAATACGCTGTGCTCGTGAAAACCTCTCCTGGAGATATGGATTGGCCATGAAAAGCCCAATTTCGGGCTATCTCCACTCCCTGAATGCGCAAACATAGCCGTTCTTTTTTGCGGGGGTCAA
Organism: Nicola tetela; assembly: GCA_028565695.1. Classification (NCBI taxonomy): domain Eukaryota; kingdom Metazoa; phylum Porifera; class Calcarea; order Clathrinida; family Clathrinidae; genus Nicola; species Nicola tetela. The sequence goes on from JAOWAW010125306.1 coordinate 21,005, forward strand.
ACAGAGTTCCTCCACAAAACCTGGCGACGTCGGGAATTCGAAAGCGGATAACCTTAAGCACAATGTAGATATCAGTGATGGGAGAGCCTGTTTCCAGACCTTCCCGTACATACGGCTGAAGACAAGGCGAAAAGCACTTGCTTATCTTCGTCTTCCAGTTGCGCGGGTTGTTGTGCTTGACAACAGCTATTGCGAGGTCGCACAACGCTCGGCAGGCGATGGAGTGGCTCTCAGTTAAAATGGCGAAGGCCACCTCTTCCACAGAAAGTTTGACAACGTCCAGTGTATCCGATTTCCGGTGTTCTTCATTTGCCTGAGCGTGATTCAGACAATCAACGACAAGTTGTTCCGAATGAGACGCTTGCTTTTCCGACATCGTCGTTTTTCTCGATAGGCTGAAAAGTCTACTCTTAAACTGTACATGTACAGGCTAACCCGCAGTCTGTTAGTGGCCGCACCAGAATGCGAATTAAGGTCAACGCTGCTGGATTGAACTTCCCTCTTTTTGTCTTTCTAGTATCTACTTGCATCCCCTAGAGCTTGAGACGATTTTTGTTACTCAATTGGTGTGGTAGCCAGCTGGCATCTAAGCATCAAAACAATTCATAGAAGAAGAGCAGCTGAACGCCAGCGTTAAAAAAGAAACAAATGAGAAGAAAGAAAACATTGAAAGCCGAGACAAATGCTCGCCACGAAACCAGTTTTTTTAACCGGCCGAGTAGTTGCCATCGCAGAGTTTTGACTGAGCTAGGCGATGGCGCTGCAGGTTCGAGACCGGCTTTCAATCTCTTCTTTCTTCTCATTTGTCTCTTCTCTAGCACTGGCTTCCAGCTGCTCTTCTTCTATGAAATATTTTCTATTCTGTAATGTCATACGTTTATCTAATTAGCGCTGGTCCGTGAGGATTTCTAGCTGCTGTCTCTTCTCTAGCACTGGCTTCCAGCTGCTCTAGATCTTCTATAAAACATTTTCTATTCCGTAATGTCATACGTTTATCTATTTAGCGCTGGTTCGTGAGGATTTCTAGCTGCTGTCTCTTCTCTAGCACTGGCTTCCAGCTGCTCTCCTTCTATGAAATATTTTCTATTCTGTAATTTCATATGTTTATCTATTTAGCGCTGGTCCGTGAGGATTTCTAGCTGCTGTCTCTTCTCTAGCGCTGGCTTCCAGCTGCTCTTCTTCTATAAAATATTTTCTATTCCGTAATATCATACGTCTATCTATTTATCGCTGGTTCGTGAGGATTTCTAGCTGCTGTCTCTTCTCTAGCGCTGGCTTCCAGCTGCTCTTCTTCTATGAAATATTTTCTTTTCTGTAATGTCACCAATTCAATAGTCATATACGACAGCCTTACTTGGACAGACCACATCGACGCTATCTCAACTAAAGCAGCCAAACGCTTTGGTCTTCTTCGCCGACTCCGCAAGCGTACCTCTCCTATCTTAATTCGTCATATTTTCGAGATCTCCATCCGCCCAACCTTAGAATACGTTTCGATTGTACGGTGTGGCCTCACAGCGACTTATGCTGAACCCCTAGAGCGCATTCAGCGGCGTGCAGCACGGTTAATCATTGGCGAGCCTCCTCGGTCTGACACTCCCCATGAAATTCTTGTTGCTCATGCCAGCCTTACTCTTCTCTCGTCACGTCGGAAAACTGAAGAAGTACTATTCGCTTTCAAGTTTTTGAACGGTCTTCTTCCAGACCACCTCACAGCCAATCTGAAGCACTTTTGCAAACCTAAACATGAAAGAACCACCTCCTTACGCAACACCAACAAGGTTCGCCTACCACGGCCGAAAACAAGATACATGAAACAGTCACCATTATACATATCCTTTTCCCTTTGGAACAAACTTTCTCCTACCGTAACCTCTGCCAAATCTGTGCATTCTCTCAGAGCTCTTCTTTCTCCCCTGGCGCCATACCCTACTCTTGTATCCTCTCTAACCCTCTTTCCTTTCCTTCGATCGTATAACTCACCCTTAACATTAGCCCTGAAAGGATATCGGTGTTAACAGAGTAATGATAATAATAATAATAATAATAATAATAATAATAATAATAATAATAATAATAATAATAATAATAATAAATTGGATGTGCAAAAATACAGTCTAATAATAATAATAATAATAATAATAGCAATAATAATAATAATAGCAATAATAATAATAATAATAATAATAATAATAATAATAAATTGGATGTGCAAAAATACAGTCTAATCATAATAATAAGAATAATAATAATAGCAATAATAATAATAATAATAGCAATAATAATAATAATAATAATAATAATAATAATAATAATAATAATAATAATAATAATAAT
>JAOWAW010125307.1:0-12026 GCA_028565695.1 Nicola tetela
CTACTACTACTACTACTACTACTACTACTACTACTACTACTACTACTACTACTACTACTACTACTACTACGAACGCTGCTTCGTCTCCGGGCGTTAAATAACCCATCTTTTTGCACGTCTAGCCACCATCTTTTACAAATAACATCATCTGTAGCTGCTCCATCAGTTATAGGAGCTAGCCTGCCCCAGTCCATGTGGTGGGACCGTGTAGTCATTTTCTTTTCTACTGCTACTAAACAAACTCTTGTCTGCTCCAAGTGCCTTCGCTCTGACTTCCGGCGCCCTTGTGGCTCGGCACATAAGATCTTGTCAAAAGAACTTGTCAGAGCTCAGTGAGTAATATGGTAATTCGTCATCAGCAACTTGCGGAACCACCACCCATTGCCGGCCAGCAGCCACAAAAAAGCCTGCAACCCACCCCGTCAAAAGCAGGTGACTAACAGCATTTTGGAGATTGATAATAAGTGTACTTCTTGCTGGGACATTCTTAATTGACACACCTCTGAACTCGCTCCAGCAGATAGTTTTTTATTTGCGGCGTTTCGACAAGGGTTACCCTTGTCTTCATCATCTTCTAGCGTTCTGGTCGCGGGTGCGAGAAACACCACTCAGATTCTGCTGCGGCGGCGTACTGTTCATCTGCCTCTTTCGCGAGAACTACAGAGTACCGGTACAATTTCCACCTAGACTACCAGCTCGCCAACCATTATTTTTTCCAAATGCGCTTCGCTGTGCTCCCGACAGGCAGTTCGTGTTTGATGTGGATGGTGGCTACTCGGTTTATACAGTGGAGAAAGCAGCCTCCAGACAACGACCAGACATACATGTAGTTAATATTTCGTCTAGTCGGAAATTTGTGCTGTTGCTGGAGCTCAAAGTTTTCCTGGAGGACAGCTGCTGAGTGGCTGCGGCCTAATCGCTCAAGAAATTCCGCGACGACAGTCTTTGGCCAGCTGCGAAAGTAACGGCTAAGCGTGTGGAGGCAGGCTGCCGGGGCTTCGTAGCGTACTCTCTCTTAATTTGTCGAGGACGGCACGCTATGGTTCGCATAAAAGGTTGGCATTTAAGGCAAGTTACATATAAACAATTTAATGCGATTGAGTGCTATCGCCGACGATGCGAATCATCGATACTTTACAAGCTTGCTTGCGAATATGAGTGATTTGCGCGAATCTCTCTATCCTTCTAGCAGAACTGTCTAGCTCGCAAATCGCAGAGCGAATCGTACTATTCACAAAAAAAAATGCAAACGTGTCGATCGCAAGTTCGCAAAATCACATGCGAAACGTGACATTCTCAAAAGGATGCGACACCATTCGCGTGCCCTCCTGAACTTTTCTCCGTCAGCTGATTTTCCCCAGTTGGTGGGCCAAGAAAGTTCGGAGAGAGTCTAGTCGGGTAGCTCTGCGCTCGAGCTACTTACTATACCTTCGGTGCCACATTTCACAATTGTCGTGCGAGTCTCTCTAGGTGCCAACGTGCACGAGTCTGTTTTCATGTACCCACGAATGCCCTTACGTCTCGCGCTCTATATTTCGTATTGTGTAATTGAGTTTCTGCCACTTTTCACTATCTCTTGAAGATTAGTTCATGACGAAGAGGTGTTGTTGACTGATAGAGAGGCGGGGTGAGATGACTCGCTGCTGTTTTCTTGAATAATTTGTTTGCTAGAAAAATCAACTTAGGAGGGGGGGGGGGGGGCGACAGGATGGCAGAATACTAGTAGGCCATCACTTTTCAAGAGCAGTCAGGAGTGTGTAGTGGCACCTGAGTTGAGAGGTAGACATGCAGAGAATGCTTATTGCCGCTTTCTGTCGGAAGTGCTCAAGGCGGTCAACCTGGGTCATTATCACTGCATGCGTTCTAGCGCTTTGAATCATTCACACCTGGCCGACCTGTTTACCAAAAAATGCTATTACATCAATGCTGACAGAGAATATCACTGTTTTGTAGCTAGGCTGTGAAAATTGTCGTTGACTATGAGCCTAGCTTATCCGCAACGATGTCACAAAATGGCGGTGACCTGTGGTGGGACGCTCACCGAGTAGCCCTGTCAGTAGTACCGTGGGAACGATAGTCTCAAGTCCTTTTTCCAGGTCTTCTCCTTTGTCGTTCAGCGTTTTAAGTATCACCCTGACCTTGAAGCATTTGATGAGAACTGCATTTTCTTCCAGTACAATACGAATTGGCGGGCCATTCATTGCCTTGAGAGGCTCGTCCTAAAACGGTGGGCCACTCCTTGCTTAAAACTATCTTTCAAGTTCTGCATGTTATGAGGAACATGACTTTACGACTGGATTTGGATCTGTGTACTGCTCTAGGAGGGCTGCTGCAGTAAAAGTCCCCGGAGTCGTGATTGTAGCCAGTCCTCTTCCGGAAGACCTGGTTTTATACAGGTTTGTCGACGAAGTAAAGGAACGCTCAGCTGTTTGTAAACGTGGAATGTTGACATGCATTGCCTGCCGTTCAGACAGAGGCTTGCACGGAAAGTTACCAATGAGCCTAGATCTCCGTTTCGAGCCAAATCCCCAGCTCTTTGAGGCCGAGGCAAAAGCTCACTTTAACATAATACAAGTCTAGTGTCAATAGGGCGAAAATGGCATTCAACACCTAGTGCATACCAACTGGCAGAATTATGAAAATATAAGGGAAGGTAAAAGAGGCAAATAATGATATTAAACGTTTGTAGCGTAAAGCCTAAACAACACATACGAGCCCGAGAAAAACTGGTGGTGTGAAGGTTTAGTGTCACGGCGAGGATTTTTGCCTAAGCGCTCACAGTCATCGTTCCAGGTGTGCATGACCTAATTAAGAAAAGAATGCGCCAAAGTCTTTTAGAGTATCGCTGTTATTGGGGCTCGATCCTGCTCGTACCACCCTGCGCATTCAACGGCCGAGTTATCGTACAAGTACGTGGTACTTGGGCCGGACTGTATCCACACGGTGAACAGTGATTGCTTGTGGGTTACTAAGATGCGCATTTCATGGATGGGAAGGGGATTGCAGAAGAAGAACTTTTCGCGTACCGGACTTCATCAAGTTTTGAGAGATTGGGATAGGGGTCGGTAGAAATATAGAAATAACTGAAGGAGAATGGAAGGCAATAAGAGTAAAAAAAGGGAAGTCTGTACGTCGCCTGTCAGAGGTGCTATAGTAGCAGTACGTCAGCGCCAATGTCTCCAATTAGCACCGTGACTTTGCACAATTTCCAAAGATGCGAAATCCGCCTGCTTTCCACTATGGGCCGCTGAATCGTTTCGGCTGTACTCAGGTCTGTTAAGGCATAGTCCGTGATCACGAAATTCCTTAAATTTCCTTAACCAACTTCTGCTGGCTCAACAGCGATGAAACTTTCCACAAAAGTTTATTATACAAAGCCAAACCTATCAGTAGGGTCATTTCTGTTATGAAACTGTTTCTGAAGTGGCTCACTTCGGCAAAATAACTACCCTAAAAAAACGAGTCTATCAAAAAACTCTTTCACAAAATCTTCGCCTCTTGCGATTAAAAATCATGACAAGTCACCTACCAACGCCAATCTGACTGTTCTAAAGCTCTCAGAGTCTCTGGCATTGAATTGCAATTAAAAACTTCGGCAAGTTCTTCTTCGTCCGCCATTACTGTCCATGCATTCTCTATGGGGACGGAAAGCAGCACGCCGAAGTTTACTTAGCCGTGTTTGGCTCTGATCCCAAAGAGCTGGTGCAATAGAACAGGCTGATTTAACTTCTGAACATACATAGCTTTCTGTCTATGTAACAGAATCTTGTCGCATCTTTCCACTCGCCATGGTAAAGAGCGAAAACGAGGAAATCTCTTCAAGAACAACCGGCTGCTTGGCGAGACTCGGGGCCGTGAGCGGCCTTCTTCTCCGTCTAGTCTGAGCTTATGATCTTTGATTTGCCGCTATAATTATTATGATGTGTTGTCCATGACAACGGAAGTCGCGTCGCTGCCGCACCAGCACGATCAGGACCGGACTGGGCCTGCAGTGTAGGTCTGCATGGGCACGTCCATCGCGATCGCGATCGCTAGGGCTAGCGCTATCACGATCGATCGATCGGCGTTGCTAGGAAACAGTACCGTGCGCGCCGTGACTAGCCGAGTGCCCTGGTCTATACCTTAACTGACCTGAGTACCGGATCACCTCGCCCCGCCGGCGGCAACGTGAGTTCACTGCCTTCCCTTACCAGAATTTTCTAAGTGGTCGCTTTTACTGCTGCGTTTGTAACTCCACCCATTCTTGAAGGGACATTCGCCACAGAAGCCGGTAACCAGGCAACAAATCGATATCGGTACTAATCTTACCTGTAAGAGAAACGCTCTGCGGGTATTTTGTGCACCTCCACTGCCAGTACCGCAAAGATGTTCATCTGGATTCCCCTTGTGCTTGACTGACTGAAAGAAAAAAAGGGATAGTGACTGTCAGGTATTGTTTGTTATTGAATGGCTTCTTGAGAGCAATCGGGAAACGGATGAGAGGACATGTAGCATTACTTGTCGCAGGAAGGCAGAATTAACTCAGCAGCACTATCAAATTAATCTCGCTCAAAGGATGGAACTTTATTGAAGTCGTACAAGAACAACGGGCTATTGTACTGCTCTAGAACTCTACGAGTGGACCCACACGAGACACAAGCCTTCATGGTTTAGGTGAACAGCTGTCTCTGTTCTGGAGTATAGCAACGTGGAGAACGCCAACTAGAAGACCACGATAGAACAAAGTCAAATTAACAGCAGCCTTAGTAATGCATGGGTCCTGCTCTTGAACACTTGCGAGTCTAGAGGAATCGAAGTTGCAGTCAAGGACGAAATATCCTTGTAACCGTGCGTATTCCCGAGTGAACTTCCTCACATCTTCCCAGAAGCTGCTGCCTGTGAGGCAGGCATCATTCCGAACTATCGATATCCTGGGAGAGAAAAGCAGAAGAACCCATTATCGCAGTCAACGTGTAGAGAGAGCTTGAGGGAAGTGATTGAATTCGAAATCACTTGCACTGGTATGGACCAAGTATCTTGATGTACACACACGCCGTACACGTCTTCTGCCTCCTTGTCCTCTTGGCGGAAGCTCCCGCAAATGCTCCTGAAGGTAAGATAAGCATTATACGCATATAAGGGTCATGACGAAGCGCATACGCACGCTTGCAGAGCGAGATGATTGGTTGTGACGTTAGCAGGAGCAACAATAACACCATTCACTGGAGTTTTTATGTCTATGGTTCTAGCCGAGAGAAAAACGGTGGATAATGTAGTTGTGAATTTTCTGTACTGAGTCACCCATATGAAAAGGTGGTATAATTATCTGCGGGGAGGGGGGGGTCGGGTTGGCAGATGCTGTGGGTACTGGGTTAAAACCCGCCACGGGTCACACATGTCAGGAAGTTTTGCGGTTTCTTCCTTTCTCGCGTCCGAGGGTCTCCTCCGGGCTCTCCGGCCTCGTCCCTCTCAAATCACAAAATGAAAAGAAATCATCCTGAGCACTCTAAGCAGTTATGCAGCAGGTTATTCTCCTACCGCAAAACTTGACATTACTACTGGGTAAGCCCGGCCGCTTGGGCGGAATGGATCGTAGTTGTCCATACAAATCCCTGCGTCTATAATGAACTGTCACCGCAATGGTGGGGGCTGGTCTGGGAGGGTTTCCACAGCACCGCTCGATCCAACCAGGTAGTGATATAAAAAAAAGAGACATAACTTCCGGATTTACTATTCGTTTTGAAGAGCGACGTGAAAGAGGGGCATGTGTGCTTCTGATAACTCGAGAATTCAACTTCTATGCAGATATAGACTTTTCGAAGTCCCATCGAATTATTTCTCTTGCGTCTGTGAAACACGAACGTGCCCTGTAAAATGTATTAAGCAAAATGCATACGCTCTCTCACTGTCGGCGCAGAATCGTGTGCATCGAGGGGTTTACATATGCGTTCAGTGCTGGATCTGTTGTGCTTGACCTGACCACGGCCAACTCTAAATAACCTTGGGTCCGGGTAGAACGATCGTGCAGTGTGAGCCAGATCGCTGCCCATAACTTCCGCGAGCAGCTGCAATTAGCCGCTGAGAAAGTAACGGAGAAAAACCTGCCTTCACTCTACAATGTGATCTGAAACAAAAATGGCCAGAGCCCTCTCTCGCTCGCAGCCGCTCCATTGCTCCCTGGCAACACTTGTTGCAGACTATTTGTATCTGTAATATTGCATTGAAAAAGCTGCGGAAGCCTTACTAGCACAGAGTACAGTATGAGAATACTTTAGTCTTTAGCATCCCCCATATACTAGCCTTATACTGGACGACAAGGGCCGCGACATTGTTATTTTAGGGACCGTCTGTAAATACCGATATTTAACCTAATACGGATAATTTCCGTTTCTCTCCCACCCCCCCCCTCCCACACTGAGATACGGACACATACATTGGTATGGTCAATCGATAATTTATCAGATTGTTATCCTCGCCTCTCAGTCAATATCAGTGGAGAACATACTACACGAAGATTTCACAAGAATATATTATTATCATACACCACTGTGCCACAACTTGTCGCCACAGTATTACGATGTTGACAGACGTCTGGAGGCGAAGGGTATAGATGCCGGTGTAACAGCGGATCCTGCTACCCGCGCATCCTGGTGCCGGTACCAACATCCGCTAGCGTTTTCTGGTACCTGCCGCAGAAATTGGCACCAGTTTCAGCTACCCGCGGATCTTGGTACCTTCAACCGAAGTCTCCGATATACAGGGACGGGGCGAAGTACATGTATATGTACATGTACAGTGTATATGACAGCTTGCACGCGGCAGATGGTAGACTACATGGTCACGGCCGGGAGAGGAGGTGTCCTCGTACGCATTCAAAGTATGAAGAGACTTGCACGCTCAATTAAAATGCCTCATGTATCTGCAGCCTCGATTTTCCTGACTAACTCAAGAGTGAGTAGAGCAGACAAGTTTCAAAATGAAGTTCTTCTCTCTAGATCTTTCTTTGCTTCTCTAAAACTAACAAAATTCCTGTGCTTAAGCTTTTAAACGCATGTCACTATACACTAACAATTATCCAGGGTCAGTAAAAATGGACAATAGGTACAGTGAAGTCATCAACTTCTGAGGCCTAACGGCTGAAGTATTTTCCACACTAGACCAAAACCACCAAAATCCACAAAATAAAAAGGCATAAATAAAATGTAACTCGCCATTTGCGCCTGTAACTACGCATGTGTGTGCAGCTGATGTGCGGCAGATGACCTGGATTGACTTCCGCCGGTGAGATCCATGCACAGTGTGGGACAAATAACGAAGAACGGATGGACCACTGGATAGGCCAGATGGCTAAAAAAAAGCTCTGAGAAAGCTCTGGAATTCTCAAAAGTAGGTGAAAACTTTACTTATTTAGAGGAAGGGGACGATACCACGTTTCGCTGGGTGGCACCAATCCGCGCGGTCAACCTCCGCTAGCGATTTCTGGTACGGTGTGACAACACGCTAGCGTAAGCTGCCCAGGTATCAGTATGGTAGCTAAATCGCTGGTACACCGGCGTGCGATGGCATGCATGTGTCGTATGTGTACAGTGTAGAGCCGGTTCCAAGTTCCGGCCCTGCGATCTGGCTCGAGTCGCGATATTTTTCGCATTTTGAGATACGGAAAGGCCGAAACCCCTCCCCTCTTACGGAAATTATCCGTATTAGGTTAAATATCGGTATTTACGGACGGTCCCTTTAATAAGGAATAGAAAAAAGAAGAAAAGATACAGTAAAGCGACGTTTCGCCCTTTGGGATTTCTTCAGGTTTAGAAAAAAGGTTCGTGCGTTTATACAGATGTTAACATCTATATGAACGTACGAACTGGTACCTTTTCTCTAAAGCTGAAGAAGCCCCAAAGGGCGAAACATTGTTTTGTTGTCTCTTTTCTTCTTTTTTCTGTTGCTTAAAATAAAAGTCTCTTGATATGTCGATGGATCGCGACAGGGATAGAAATATGCATCAGATGCTCTGGGAATCAGTAGTCTGGAATGCGGCCACTATAGGGAAGAATTGTCGGAAATAAAAAGCCTGTCTATACAGAGCAAGAAAAGTGGAACTACTTCTCATTATCGGCTACTTCTCGGTGCAAGAAGCATTATAGGTGAGCGAAGGCTAACTACTCAACTGGCACTGAGGGGTTCTCCATGTAGGCTACAGTCTACGATTCTAACACTTGCGCGCGCCGCAGCGGAAGAGGGACTGTTCAAACTCTCTGTTCGGACTGTGTAACGTATACCTGTTTGTCCCTCGATCGACCGGGTCCCAGCTGCCGACCGCTGTCCGGCCACAGCCCCCATTCACAAGCGCGCTGATTCAGAAAGGCAGCAATCGATCCTCGCCCTCCATGTTAACGGATGCACTTTCTTAACTGTTTATTGTCCTTTTTCGGTTTCCCGGAACCGGCTGTGAAAATTCCGCTCGAGCATTATAGCATGAGCCTCAGGCCGTTAGAGCAGTGAGAAATACAGGGGCATCTCAGACCAGGAATCTGTCGTTGCCCCACGTGCATGGCTCGAGGTCGCCGTGGCAACGGAAATACACTATGTGGCAAGCTTACTAGATTTCGAGACAAAATTCATTATCATGTGACGTTTATCACGTTTATTTATATTGTATTTCTCCGTTGTCATTCCACGAGTAGTAGTACAAGGATCTCTGTTCTCTCCTGTCTGCTAAACCAGCCATGAGACTAATTTTCACCTACAGGCTAGTCCCTGCTCGGCTCAGTCTATGTCCGGAGGTAGCTCTCCAGAACTTCCTCCTTCAGCGAGGTCGCCTCTCGGGCCCTACGAGGGAAAGGGTCCGCTTTCAAGCTGGCAGCGATATTAGCTTCATTCGTTAATTTGTCGGAGTGAAGCATCTATTTCCCAGACGCTTCCTTTTGGGGGAAATTGCAGCTGTTTTACCCACGGTCAGTATCCTGACAAAAGGAGGCGTTCCTGCCGCTTCTTGGTCGATCGGATCCATCCTTTTTGCAGTATCACGTCAACAGCTCAGATTTCTGCTGGCTGTATACCTTGGCATAAGCAGTCCTAGGTCATGTTTCTGTTACGAGACGGCCACGGCTGGAAGGTTTTACGTTGTGCTAAGATAATAATAGTTAAGGTAGTAATTTACTACCGACTTACATTTTACTTTGCGTAGTACGTAAATTATTTCCGTTGTGCTGAGCCTCTCTAACATTTTGGACAGTCCAGTGAACACAACCAAATGTAGAGAAGCGAAGTGGTTCTGGTCACGGGTGACAGAAATCACTGCCAAAATAATCAATGCTAAAGGCAATGACAGGCGCAAGTACGATACTGCAACAGTGGTTGGGTATCGACTCCCGCTATTACTGAATGCAAAGACACGCAGGTGCATACACGGGTTTTCCTTCCTCAACCTGGAATTTGTTGAGCATTATTTTATTACTAGTGCTGCCTCTGAACAATAGTCGGCATCCCTCATAAACAAACCAGCTGTTCGTGCTGAACTTGAGAAATGGTTCTATTGCGTACTGCAAACTCTAGAGGGGCCTCTGGTGTGGCGCCTTTTCGGGTTGGGGACGGGCGTTCTCACAGAATTTATTCCTCGCAATGAAATTCAAAGGTCCAAGTTATGAGGTGTCATAAAGCAAGGGCATTCGGGCCTCATGGTCGTTTTTCCAAGCGTCATTTTAAAGCGGTTGTGTCACGCTATTCGGTGATTTTTACCAAAATTTCAATGACACCGATTCACGTCGAGGGCGCGTTTATTCGTATGATCTGACGGATGTCACTTTTGTGTCTACGGTGAACAACGCGAAGAAAAAAAACAAAACAGAGACAACCATCTCAGATGTAGCTTTTTTTGTCATGCCCGTCCAGCCTTAGGCATTAGCAAGTCGGGGAGCTTGGAGCATCCTTGGGACACTACTAGTAGTAGTAAAGAATAACTTCGGGTCTTGTTGTTGTGACAGCTGCTACTATGCGTGATTCTAGCTTTGAGGTAGACTCTTCTCGCTGCGAGGGCATGCCTTTTGGTGCACTTGCAGAGGCGTGTGCAGTCGCCCCGGTGACTTGTTCTTACTCAGGTCAATGTCATTGTGTAAGGAAAGACGGCAAGAAGAAGCGTGGTTGTCCTTGTCGGAATGCAGGGCAGCAATGTCACAACTCGTGTGTTTGTGGGAAGAAGCGCCCTTGCAAGAAACAAGGTAAGCTATGAATAGAACATTGGTTGTCGTGCTAGAAAATCTAAAGCTATGTATGGATACTGGTCTTCCCGGCGGACAACAAATGAATCGTGCGACAGCGAAACTGCACGAAGCAGTGCCCGGATGTAGAGAGTGCGAGGCCGTGGATCCACCGCCACAGTGACCACGGGCGTGGAGGTCAATGAAGAGGATGTTGGTCAGGCAGATGAAGATCCGACGTTGTTTCATCGACGTGTAGAGCTAGTCTTTTCAACACTTTGCCCTGGCCATGGTGTCGCGCCGCCACCGTAAGCGTTTCTAAGCAGAAATCCTGCCAATCCCTTCTTTTCTGATTCGGACCAGCTACAAACTGCAAACCAACAAACAAACGGAGTCAAGGGTAGACTGGCAGGCTACATGATTGACCACACTTGTAGACTAAACCACACGAAGATCATGACATGACAGCCTGCCGTTGAAAGTTTTCTACGGTACGTTGGTCATGTTGATCAACGCGGAGAAGAGGAGGTCTACGCGAAGTTAGCGTCTGGAAGAGTGGCCGCCATTTTTTGTCCCATATTAAAATGGCTGCCAATATCGTAACACTGCCACTTTCAGTTAAGAAACCCTGTAACAAAGAGTGGTCCTCGTGGTCCAGCCACATTTGCGAAACTAACCCTTGTCGACCTATCCTCTGGTTGTTTAGCGTTTACCTGACGATGTTCACTTTTGGTTTAACCCCAGAACGTGTTACTAGGGCACATAGGTTACAAGCTGAGCGCTCGATGATAGTTTTTAAAAGAACGGAAATAGAAACGTGAAAAGAAAACACAATATGTACAGACTAGTATGAGCAAACTGGCAAATTTCCTGCCTGGCCCATCCTAACTCCTCAGTTTTTGCATGTTGGCCTTGCATTGTGAGTTTTTCTTAAATAGCAATGTGGCCAGCTATGGAACAGTGGCCAACCAGATGGAGAATTTGTCGTCTTGCCGTCACAAATGCCAGTCTTCACGTCCTAACAATCTAGCCTTTCTTTGCGCTCAGCGACTCTCAGGGACTTATTTTTCCAATTTCACGGTCGAAACTAAAACACTGGGAAGAACAAGCTCTGCCACACTAGGAGGACGGTTCCTGAATAAGCAACAAACAAGCCGAGTGCATTTTCTTGAGACTAGGGAGTTACTTTTCAAAATTTGAAATATCGCGGATGAGAGCTGACCGTGTGTTGTCCCAATAATAACTATTCGCAGTTGAGCAACTAGCATACATGTGCTTTACCAGAGAGACTTGAGGACTCTGGAAATGACTAGGAGTGAGAATTCGAAGGAGTCTCCTCTTTTCAGCTTTCGTGTAGCAGGCTTGTACGGCATTTACCACTGCTGTGGGTGGCGACGTGCTCGGTCACTGGGACAAGATTTGCTTTCCCGCCCGTTCTTTTTTGACTTTAGTTCTTATTCGTGGCGAAGGTCCAGCTTGTAGATTGAACAGTCTTTGGCAGAGAGCCCTGATCAAGAAGATAGATAGTTGTACCCGTCAGTTGCTTTGTGTATGTTGGGAAGGGCCGCCGATGGGTCCCATACATTAAATTTTGAATGTTCCACTCGAAGGTATACATGCATATTCCACATCGCTGCAGTGTAACGCGGAGCTGATCTCACGGAAGGCTTCGCCGACGTGTATGTCTTTCAGAAACGAAATAATAAGAACTCATCGAGGGGAAAGGGAGACACTTTTTCGAGTTGTTGCTTCCGCCACAGGCCCTACGCTGCGACAGCACACACACACATACACACACACACACTCCCACTCACTCACTCACACACACACACACACACACACACACACACACAC
>JAOWAW010125351.1:0-12021 GCA_028565695.1 Nicola tetela
GAGAAATCAAGACAGATGAAGATTGTGTGTGTGTGTGTGTGTGTGTGTGTGTGTGTGTGTGTGTGTGTGTGTGTGTGAGTGAGTGTGAATGTGTGTGTGTGTGTTTGTGTGTGAGTGAGTGTGTGTGTTAAGGGTTATGTGTGCATGTGTACACATGCGTATGCAGATTCATTTCATGTTTATGCATTAATGGTCCTGGTTATGAGTATATGCCTGAGCAACCTCAAGACTAGGTTAACAATTAAAAAAATATTGATTATTAACTATGATTTCTCATTCAGTACTGTGATGGAGAGCGTCGTGTATTTTCCTCACAGATTGACATCTATGCATATGGCATGTTCCTCGTGGAGCTGCTAGATGGTCGTCGTCCATTTGAGCAGCATGGAGGCTTTGGTGCCACTGTCAACCACCAGGTACAGGATTGCCGGAGTTATCAATTTCGTCCTTCATTTTTTTGCATCATTTGCAACACGAGGTTGGATGTGTATTTCTGAACGAAGCCTTCTACATTTGATTGATTCATAATGCAATGTAGTTTTAGCATGATAGACTACCTACATTGGATCTGGCAAGCAGTATATATTGCTACTCCCTTACTCTGGAGCTGTATGCATTGTTGTTGTGTTTGGCAATGCTGTTTAGGTTGTGCGTGGTGTCCGTCCGATGTTTGTGAGCTGCCCTTCACTTGTGCAAATAGAAGACATTATGAAGCGTTGTTGGGCACATTCCCCAGACAACCGACCAAACGCCTCAAGCATCGTGCAAAGATTTCGCCATCCACAGGTGGCCTGCCAGCACCGACAGTTGTCGTCTGCTCAACAAGTACCCGACCTGATGCATTTCTTCTCTTCTAATGTGGTCGATCAATCAGCGTCTCTATACGTGAAGGCTGCACTGGAGCGCCGTGTTAGTACACGCAGATCAGCAGGGCACTCATTGCAGCCTTCCTATGGTATCTCTTCTCCGATGGTGTCTTCACATGCCTCTCCAGCAGTGTCACCAAAACCATCATCAACCCAGCCACCAAAGATCCAAGAACTTCTCTTTGCATCGTATCCCATCGGTGCATCTCGCATGCTGACTTTCATCAATGTCACCTCAGACACTGTGGTCAGTGCCACAGAGACACGTCCGAGCATGACTTCAAGGTCTGCTATCCTTTGTGCAGCTGCTGTCGACAACATGCTCTGGTTGGGCACTGGTGGTCTCCATGGTGATAACAACCATGTTGAGGTGTACACTCTAGAGCGAACACGCCTTCGCCAGCTCATGGTCTTCTCAACTGAACAAGCAGTCATCTGCTTTCATTGCCACATCTTTGGTGGTGAACAACACAAGGATGTGTCGAGCAAGGTATGAATGTGCTCTGAATTCAAGAGAGAAAAGAACCGTTCTTCATGTGTACTCTGCATGGGTTGCAGTAATTGAAACGTTGCGATATCAATCTACACATTCCCAGACTGCAATGATTCCTGCTGTTTGATCACGTGGAATTTCCTCTTTGTACATGCTCACATAACTCTTTCCATGAATAGCTCTGAATATGTTTCAGAACAATTTGTTGATAGTGAGATGACTGCAGTCATGGCAATTTGTAGAAGGGACGTCTTTGTAAATTTTAGATACATCAGCCACAAACAGAAAGACTACTTGGAGCAGGTACTTTGAACTATGCCCTTGTGTTGCACGTTCTATGACCGGTGTGGCCTTGGCCATACCACTTTTGCTCAGAGGTGGTCCACGAGAAACGCACAAAAACGCGATCAAAATGAGCAGGGGAGCATGTGAACGTGTATATGTGCTCGTGCAGCATTCATCACATCCGCTTGGCACACAGGTTGCTACTCTAGTTCAAATCAAACTTCTAAGTTCAGACAGCAGCGGTGTAGAAGGCATACTGTGTGTACTAGTGCAGTGTACAAAGACTGCTTTACCAACACTGAACCATGCACACAGTGTCTACAGTAGATGTACAGTAGTTGCAGTTCAAATGACGGTCTACAGCTCGACCACAGGGCCAGTCAAGAGAGTGTATGGGTACACAACACACTTTTGTTGCGACTTCAGTTGTAGTGTGCTATTTCATTCCAAACTAGACTTAATTTAACTTAAATCACTCTCTCCTTGTGCCACTGGTTGCGTTTAGTGGTGGAAAAAGCACTTGCTAGAAGTTTTTTGGATTGATCATCTTGCCAGGTGCAGCACTGAGCCAATATGTGTGCCAACAGTCCGTTATAATTATGACGGAGAAAGTCGTAAGCAATATAGGGGGGACACTGTTTCAGCCACAAAATTTTGACTTTAAAAAGTGTTGTATGGCGGTCATTTCAAGCCCAATGGTTTGGCTGGTTCTGCTAGCTTCATTGAGATGTGGCTACCAGAAGAACACTCTGCCATGTTTGCATGCGAACAATGCAGGGCGGTCTTTGATTATTTCTTCCAAAAACACTGAGCTTACCTTCATTTCTACTGGATTCCAAAAGTGGGCAAATGCTGCAAAAATATGGCTCTCATGAGGTGAAAATTTAAAACTTTTTGGGGCTACTTCCCCGCACCCCTGGTAGCCCTTAGCCATCCCACTTTTTACTTCCTTGTAGTGCCCCAGTATGGTCAAACATGATTCACTAAGCTTGATGTCTAGACATCCAAGAACGTGCTACTGTTTTTCCTTTTGCAGAACGCGGCAGCCCGTCTGTGTGTCCTTGCTGCTTTGGCTAACGGGACAGTGTGTTTATTCTTCGGTTGCCAGCAAAACACATCTCTGTCACAGCCCGGCTTCACCATCGGTTCAGCTGTGTGGATACGTGCTGATCAAGCCCTGAGCTGCGCCTCACCGACTGCAAAGGCTGTCACCTGTTTTGAATCTGCAGGACCTGGTGAAGTGTGGTGCAGCATCGGATCACAGATAGCAGTCCTTTCCTTGAACTCAGACACACAGACTTGTGAAGAGGAAGAGAATGTTGACTTTGGTGACAGCCAACTCGATGCAGCACACCGTATTTCATCATTGTGCAGAATTGGTGACTACATGTGGGCTATTGTGGAGCACCGAGTTCCCTTGCTTAAGTTCGACGTGGCAGGGCACCGCTTGCTTGGTTGCTATGACATGAACTTGGCACCAACCCACCAGCCTTACTTCAGCCGTTTGCCCTTCAACATGGGCATCCCTTCATCAGTGATTGAATCAAGCGGAATGCGACACCGAGCATCGGCTGTGAGGAAAGAAGACTCGCCACTGCTTGTTCGCAGCTTGCCAGTTGGTGGCATCACTGAGAAAGGTGGGTCACTGCATCGGCCTCGGAGTCCATATTCCTTAAAAAGGCCGCCTATATTAAGCATGTCAACTGCAGGTGCTCAAGACCATGCTCAAGGCTCACCGGATGCTGAACGTAGGGATAAGCTTATTCCTCATTGTGCGCCGACGTGTCTCTTGGCAGTGGGGCACAGCTTGTGGGTCGGGCAACAAAATGGCAACATCTTGGTACTTGATTGCGGTCTAACCAGAAGCACATCACCAACAAACAAAACTGGGGAGGCTATCAAAGACTCATCAGCTAATGCGCCAGCTCAGCTGAAAGACGACCTCCAGCTTCTTGCTTGCCTTCAGCTGCCTCAAGGGGACAAAAGTCGCTCATGCCCTGTCCAAAAGTTGGTGAAGGTTCCATCAGGACGTGTGGTGGTGGCACGTGACTTGCCAATCCAAGCAGCATCATTGGACACATGGGAAGCCTGGGACAAATGCCAGTGGGAAGAGTTTTATCAGTGCATCAACCAACTTGAGAT
Organism: Nicola tetela; assembly: GCA_028565695.1. NCBI lineage: Eukaryota > Metazoa > Porifera > Calcarea > Clathrinida > Clathrinidae > Nicola > Nicola tetela. The sequence goes on from JAOWAW010125351.1 coordinate 3,787, forward strand.
CTTGTCGCAGCATGAATGACAGAAACTGTTTTGACTTCAAGTGCTGACTCAGCTGTCCATGTAAGAATAGATTTTCTAACACAATTCTACATCAAAATCATAACATTTTGAGTAAGGAAGTGTTGCCAACACAATCAAGCAATAGCTGCCTCTACATATTTTCTACTTTTATAAATTTCTAACATGAAATGGCCATCCCTCAATGCATTCCTTGGGTTTTTTTATTCCACTGTTATTCAAGCACAATTAACTGTGGCACTCTAATGCAAGGTTGTATTATATTCAATATCATGAAACCAGCTGGGATTATTACAATTCCTTCTCTTTGACAGACATCTTGCACAATGATATAATTTGGACTTGAGAGATCCTGACTGTATAGTCATAACATGAAGAGGATTTCCGAGCACATGAGTTGCAAGAAACTTTTTTCATGAAACGTTTCCAGCCAGAGACATTTCTGGTGAAATGTCTCGTAAAAAAGTTTCTAGTGACTGGTGTGCTGGGAAATCCTCTTCATGATATTTTTTTTGCTTCTTGTGTGATAGTGGTGCATGAACATTTCTTGATACAGATTATAACAGAATTCAATACAATATCAGGAGGTTCACACTGACATAAAACACACACAAGAAACAGCTTTCCAAAGAAAGTCCTGTCGTTGATCTTTGAATGATGGGTGGTGAAAATGCACACCAAGCGCTTAGGAAAAATTCATGCCAAACTGAAGCAACAGCTTACTACCTTCACATACACTCTCCCCAGCTTCTCCATTTTTAATCAGCATTGATCACCAGAAAGTGCATCTTTGGCACATTTTTTTTGCCTTCACCTAAAGCAAGATGTACTCATGTTAATTTTGACTAATTCTCTCACTTTATTACCTCAGGTACTCAGTACATGCCAATTAAATTTTGCAAAACATAATGTTTCGTTTACATGTAGCAAGCCAGAGGCGAGCTTGAAGAGGAAGATCTAATTCTCATATGCACTCAAATGGTCTACACGTGGTGTGAGTTATCATTCAGCTAGTTGCAACCATTGTTTAGGAGATTTGAGGATAGTGCACAAACATTGCTGGTAAGATAAGGTTAAAGATTGGTTTGCTCAACGCACAATGGCCTATGCAGTGTTTTGGCTACAAACTTAACCCTTTGGGTGGAGCATGAAAGAATCGGCTAACCAAGAAATCTGCTTGCATGAGTCAACAAGCAGTACGAGTCAGCTTTGACGACACCATCCCAACTTACTGGTCATTAGAAAGGAGCACTGACACTGGACCAGCTGGAGGAAGGAAAAACTTGGGCTAGAATCCAGGGCCTTTCATATTGCGCACAAATGCTCTAACCACTGAGCTATTACGCCACAGCCACAACTGCGCAAACAATCCACCATCCAATACCAATGACAATGTTCCTAGCTTTGTTGATAGTTTACGCAGAACAAAGGATAATCTTGCCAACGCAGGTCAAGCAACTGTGAATGACTCTCAATTCAGTGTAATTTAAATAACACAATCACCATAGCAAGCGGACTGGAGAGGAGTTGAAACTGTGGTCTAATGTAAACGCTGTTAATGAGAGTAAAAATAAAGACGCTTCACAATAGCATGGATAAGCTGTTCAGCTTGCTGGTGAATTTCAACAAATGAGATAAAATGTTTGTTGGTTAATTTTTCGTTGCAATAATCGTGTGATTCAGTTTCCATAATTTATGCCTTTGGGAGTAGTATGGCTTTCATGAAAAATGCATAGCGCTATTTTGTGAATAACACAACCACGTCCAATTACCAATCACCATAGCAAGCAGACTGGGGAGGAGTTGAAACTGTGGTCTAATGTAAATGCTGTTAGTGAGAGTAAAAATGAAAATGCTTCACAATAGCATGGATAAGCTGTTCAGTTTGTTGGTGAATTTCAACAAATGAGATAAAATGTTTGTTGGTTAATTTTTCGTTGCAATAATCGTGTGATTCAGTTTCCATAATTTATGCCTTTGGGAGTAGCATGGCTTTCATGAAAAATGCATAGCGTTATTTCGTGAATAACGCAACCATGTCCGATACATAGAAGAAAACTAAGTCTCAGTAGAAAGATATAGCAGCTTAACTCAGGACTTCACTCAGTTTGCCAAGCATGGCCCTGAACCCAGCAACCAAATTTTCTTCAGGGTGAGAAACAGGAGAAGCTGAGAAAGCAGCAGAAGGCATTGCAGCAACCGTGGAAGAACGAGAAGAAGGAAGCTTGTATGGAGGGTAAACCATTGCTGTGTCTTGCGAAACTTCCGCGTCAGAGTCGGAACAATCACTGTCAGCATCACTACTGCCTCGCTGAGCTAACAGTGTCTTAATTCCACCCAACCAAGACTTGTTGTCACAAACCACCTCGGCAGATTGTTCCAAGAGCTGCGGTACAAGCCCCTTCCCAATTTCTAGCTGATGCATGTAGAGGCTTTCCAGGGCTTTATGGCTGGCTAGCATCTGTGAAATGCTCTCCCGAAGTCTGTTGATTATCTCTAGCATTTCAGCAGACACTGGTGGATCAAACACAAAGGAATGGCCAAAGAAATGCATTCCGTGAAGTGCACCATCACTAGAGTCCACGTCGAACTTGACAGAGAAGTGACGAGGAAGAAAGGCCAGGAGCATGAAGTGATCGAGACTGTGTGTGGCTGGAGAGTCAGCAGCAACTGGTGACGTATTAGCACCCATGTGCTTGGGTGAAAATGCTGTCACACCTTTCGTTATCAAGAACGAGTACTGGTCATTCGCTATCTCCTGGCGGAATGCAGCCACAGACAAAAATGTATGGTTTATGTGTGCACTGCTGCAGTCATGAGCATTGCTCAGAGGGTTTTGCCATGCTCCACACTTCACCTCCATCTTCTTCTTTGCTGTATCATCAGCCATGCTCCACCTGAAGGCATACGGTTGAGCACGACCATTGATATTCACCATGTTCTCCTCCACACTCTTTTGATTTCTGTCTACCAAGGAAGCAGCACTTGCCTCTGCTGAGGGAACTGCCTCTTTGGCCACTGGCCCAGAACGCCATTTCGAGGAGTCTGCTCTGTCTGGATCAACCACTTTCGGTAAACGGATCTTGTTGCGTCCCTCTCCCATTTGGCAAAGGAGGTGACCTGACATAGGTTGATCCTTGAACATCTTCCAGTTGGCTAATGTCTCTGGCCGACGTGACACGCTTCTGATATTAGCTTGGGTGAGCCTTTGCAAAACAGGCTGCATCCTGGTCTGCTTGGGCTTTGTAGCTGAAGACTGTGCAGTTTCAGTGGTAACTCTCTCTTGTGTTGAAAGCGTTATTCTATGCCCTTTGACAACTGACTTTGCTGGTACTGCATGCAAACCATTCCCCGATCGATCAGAAACAGAGCCAGGTGTAGGAGCAGCTGCACAAGCACCACCTGTATCTGCTCTATCAATGCTTTCTGGATGCTGTGTGCAAGCTGCTTCCACAGCCCTATCATCATCATCACCACCGCACTCCACGAAGAAATGCTCACTGTTTTGTCCAGATTGAACTGCTGTCGGACAGCAGATAAGCTTCAGAGTCTTGGAGAGTTGCTCGCCACGCAGACTAATCGGCACATTAGTCATGTGGAGCGTTCTCTCTGGAGACAAGCCCAGTCTGGCAATGTTGTCAAGTGTTTTTTTCATTTTCTGCAAGTTGTTGACCTCAGAGACTAAATTCATCTGCCCAACCATGAGATGATTGCTAAATGCACCCATCAGCATGAACTTGAGTTTGCTGTAGTCAGAGCAAAACTCAATACCTGCATAGTCAGGGTCGAGTCCTGGAACGACTGGCCCAGAGTGGCGCCCTAATGCACCATAGGACTGCAGCGATTCAAGAGCTTGCAACTGGCGATAGGCACAGCAGTTCTTTGGCACTAGCGGCAGTAGTCGTATTGCTATGTCAACTACACCCTCCTCCAGGTGTGGAAGACGTTGCCAACTGACCGCCCAAGTATGACAGAAACGAGCTGCTATGTCTTTTCGAGTATGTCCCAGCTTCTTGGAATGCTGATCAGATGTTGCCTTTCTGACTTTTTGCAAATCAGCATCTTCTGGAAGTGCCCTTGGCTGTGACAGCTTTTGGCGAAAGTTGACCCAAGCACGAAACAGATTGCAGTACATTATTGGCTCACTGTACTGGCCATCGTCAAATGCAAAGCGACTCTCCAAGCTCTTACGCAAGCTGTCTACAAAGTTGTACGTGCAACCAAGAACGTGTGATGATGGGAGAGTGAATGGATCCTGTGCCAAGGCCAGACCGGCAGCCATTGTGACTCCATCACATGTGCAGTCAAATGCTAAAGCAAAGAGGATGAGCCTTGTCAATGCCAAGTCGATCGGAAGCTTCATGCCGACTGTGCCGATGAGTGTGATTGGAGCACATTCATCAGGGGCTACCAAGGCACCGACATCATAGAGAAGATGAACAGCAGCTTCCATGTGCTCCATCGATGGTGGCTGTACGGCAAGGCTCAGCAGTTGAGATGGAGGCATGGCCTTCTCTCCTGCTGGAGCAACCTTCCCTGCTAACTCTCGAGCCTGCAGTAGTAGCTTGTCCAGCGGAACCCTCTCCATCTCTGGCAAGTCAAACTTACGCATCTGTTCGAAAAATGCTTTTGTGTACAGACGGACAACAGTGCCAGGGAACACTCGACCCGTTCGTCCAGCACGCTGAATTGCAGACGCCCTTGACGTCCAGCAGCAGGCAAGTCGGCTAACCCTTCTATTTGGGTCGTAGATAATCTGTTTGTGAAGCCCAAAATCAATGACGAATCTCACAGCTGGAATCGTCACCGAGCTCTCAGCCATGTTTGTTGCAAGGACAATGTGCGAGTGCCCTGGTGGTGGTGAATCAAAAACCGCCTCCTGGTCTTGGCGTGGTATGAGAGAATGAAGAACAAACACGGACACCTGCTCATCTTGCTGCTCAGCCAGCGATGGTCTCAGGCTGCAAAGCTCATCATGAAGGTTGAAGATATCCTGCTGGCCTGGCAGGAAGACAAGAACACCTTCACCAGGTGGAGCAATGGCTAAGAGAAGTCTGGCACAGAGTGAGAGCAAGTCCTTCATTACAATCGCATTTCTGTCAGGTGCTCGCTCAGCACCTGATCTGAACTTTCGCAAGGCAGACTCCCACAAGTGATGGAGATCAAATGTGTTTCTGCCACGCCCTTTGGTCGGCCTGCCTTGCTTGAATCGCTGAGGTCCACCGGATGTATGTCTTCCTGCCACAGGTAAAATGCTCTCCAAGTCATCCAGATAAACCTCATCTACAGGAAAGCGCTTAGCTCCAACCGCTATAGCTTGCACCGGACTGTCCAGATGACATGCTGCAGAGAAGTAGCTGCTGAACACATTGCCCTGCATAGTGGCAGACATGACTATGAGCTTTGCTTCCTGAAAACGGTCAACCATCATTTTTATCAGAAGACTGAGTAGGTCGGCGTCAACGCTGCGCTCATGAACTTCGTCAAGCACGATGTGCGTAAATCGACTGAACTGCTGTGGTGAATTAACCAGTGTCTGCAAACCAAAAAAGGTGACAATCAACAGAAAGTTTAGCGAATTTTTTTTTTGGATTCTCATTTGGACCAGTTTCAAAAACCAACATGCTCTTACTGAGTCAGATACAGGTAGAAGCAGCCAATGACATCAGCAAGTGGTCATCTTTATTATATACTCTACTGAACGACTGCCATTGTCAGTGACCATTACTGGACCCTTAGATTTGGTTCAACTACACTAAATAGTTGAAATATAAAATGAGCTGATTCAAACTAGATTTCTGCAAACTGTCATGGTTTCACGGTAATGACAAGTGTACAAAAATGGTAGTCAACACTAAATAGTCAGTATGGAGAAACAACTGTCTTATAAATTGCAGACTTCTGAATGGGCTTACCTGAAGAAGAAATCCAGTTGTGACATAGCGGATGGCTGTCACATCCGACACTCGAGCATCGCGTGAAATCTGATACCCTACTGTCTTGCCAACCTCCTCGTCTAGCTGAGCCGCTACATGGCGTGCCAGTGTTATAGCCGCCACTCTACGTGGCTGTGTCACTACAATGTTAGCATGTTCACCTTGCTCACGACAGTGCCGGAGTAGTAGCTGTGGGACGGTCGTGGATTTCCCACAACCGGTTTCTCCTTCGATGCAGGTGACACGATGAAGGTCCACATGACGTAAGATCTTCTCACGGTGCTCGTAGATAGGTAGCTCTGTTATTGGCGTTGGGGCCACTTTTTCACTCTTCTTCTTCTTCTTATCAACAACTGTGTCTGTAGTTGTTGCTGTTGTTGTCTGATCATCAGCACCACTGTCATATTTGCCTGACAAGAAGTCATTTTCTTGACTGCCTCCAGCAACAGGTGCAACTGAGACAACAGAGAGAGCGGACTTTCTATCATCTGAGTGACCAGAACCTGCAGAAAGGTTACGGCGCCGCCTGCTGCTGATGACATGTTGTCCACCCTCACCAATGTCCTTATTTGATACAACACTGCGTGACTGCTTACCATGAGGAAGAAGAAGAGGATTCTTTGAAGCAGCTGAACGTTCTCTAGACATTTGATCTGCTCTGTCCATCACCCCTTGGCTTGCATCATGAGCAGCAATCATTTCCTCTTCAGCATGAGGAAAATGCATACGTGCTGATGTCATTAGTCGTAAGGTGCTTTGTTCAACTTCTTCCACTTCACCAAAGCTGGAAGTCTGCTCAGCCCAGAAGCTGTCTTCAGACAGGGCCTCGTCCTTTTCAACAGTAACCCTGTGTTCTCTAAACAACTGTTGGCCAAACAGTACGTTTGCAGGAACAGCACTTTTGACCAGCGACACTCCACTTCTCTGCTGTTTGCTGCCTACAAGCCTAAGCTGCTGCCTTTCCACACCATCTCTGTCTCCAGAGTCACGTGATAACCTCTCAGACACAGGTTGCAGAAGTTTTGATGTCTCCTGGCTCTTTCTCTTGTTTGCTGCAGGGCCATGCCGACGTGTTGGTCGTTTGCTTTCATGTTGCCTGCTTGAGTCCGCCTGAGTTAGCTGCTCAGCAGTTCCTAATGACGCACAGCTGGACTGTGCCCTGCTGCTTGGAGGATCCAAGGCTGGGTTTGACCATAGGCTTGAATGCTGGCGTTTGGAATCTGCCTGCTTCACTTGACTGACACTCTGCCTTTTCTGGCTCAACCCAGCAGCCATTGATGGGGTCATCATTGATTCATTTACTGCCCTGTCCACCGGAAGCATTGTCTTCAAGTTTTGATACAATCTGGTTTCTCCACGGAGCTCACTGTCTTCATCACCATCAACTTCCTCTTCATCATCGCTGTCTTTTGATTCACCTTGGCCAGGTCGTCGCCGTCGCCGTCGCCGATGGCGAAGTCTAGCTCTTTGTCTTGCTGCAGCCTGCTCTACACCACATTGCCCATCACCTAACAATTGCTCACCACCCATCATTGGTTTGGGTCCTGCCCTGCTGGATATGGCCTCTTGAAACCTCTCCCTCTCTAGTGAGCTCATTTGAGCAACAAGACCAGCCAGCTGCTCTGGCGTCATTTCTGGTGTTTGACTACTGCTTGGTTGGTGGCTGCCACCACGCCCTAAAGCAAGCAACACAGAAATTTGTTAATTAACAGCTGTTTGGTTGTGCTGTACCCTAATACGGTAGGGGATCCACTAATGCATGCATATAAGCTCTTACAGAATTCTGCTCAGTTTCAATGGCAGACTCTGCATAACATTCTTCCCCTGTGGATGGCACCTCAGCTATGTGTAAATAGGCCAACACCCTCTCCCCCCTAAGGGAAGAGAAATATGTATGTATGTATGTATGGATGTAACATACTTGTGGACTTGCTGGAGGTTCATCATATGTATATACTTGAAGTGCACAACACATACAACCAACTCCCTCCTTCTTCTCCAACAAACACACACTGGGCAAGGTTTGGTGTTCTGAAACGTTTTGGGCCACTATGCCCTGTCAGCCATATGATATTACAGCCAACTAGACCTTTGAGGTGTTTCAGAATCGCTCAGTCACTGCGATCTGGTTTACAAGATGCACCGGGTCTTGTGTCCAGAAGCTTTGGTGGCATATGTTGTTTACTTCGCTCAGAGAACACATGGGTTGTCTTTCCAATGTACTGCTTTTCACAGCAGCATTTAAACCGATAAATTATAAACCTCCACGAAGTCTATAATA
>JAOWAW010125362.1:0-12019 GCA_028565695.1 Nicola tetela
GGGAAAACATTACCCCTAGGATACCTTTCCCAAAGGATTGGAAACTTCACTCTGTAGGGAAACTCCTTTTTTTACGCCTGTTTTACTGGCGGTAGCTCGTTTTAATTTCGGCTCAGACTTCATTTTACCAGCAGATTTTGATACTGATTTGTATGTTTGTGGAATTCAGGTGGTTTTTTTTAGTCAGATTGGTCACACACTTCATGAGTTCCCCGTACGCCTGCAGCTCACCTTTGAACAGACTACTGTTTCTTACAGAGAAGCTTCACTGAGATATTTCTTCCTACGGAAATGTTTCCCTTGGGTATCTTTTCCTACGGAAAAAGTTCACTAGGGTAATTTTTCCCATGGAACGGTTAAACGGCAGGAAAGATTTCGCTGTTAGGGTAGGAAAATCATACTACCAGGAATTCTGGTTTACCCTAGGATAATTTTTCCGGGTGATGCCAGCCCCGGGGTATCTTTTCCCGGAGGAAAAGTTACACGGGTGAAAATGCTACCCTATGACACCGGCCCTCGAGATCGAGCTAGGCCTCCTGGCCTGACACATAGACAGAATGTCCAGGCCAACGCAACGTCGAAAAGGTTGGGCGGCCTGCATGCCCCACTTGAGCGCGGCTCAACAGACCGCAGACCCACTTCAGCGCGGCCCAATGGAGGGTATCTCAATGACGGTTAGGGTTAGGGTTGGGTTAGGGTCAGAGTTAGAGTAGGGTTAGGGTCAGAGTTAGGGTTAGGGTAACCCTAACCCTATCAAATGGGGTGCGCAAATGCGCTAAAGTGGGTCGCGCACAGTTGAGCTGCGTTCAAGTGAGAGACAATCAGGCGCGGCCGGCCGTTTCGTGCTATGAGCTACTCAGCCAAAACAATACACAACCTGACGACGACTACGACAGGATTGTTAGTCATTCGTACTAGTTAGTTGTGTAGGCCGTCCTTGCGATCTCCGACCTGGCTCCGGTCGACCAGGTCGCTGCCTTGTGTCAACAGAACGAAGGTTTGAACTAGCGAGACAAGCTCAACATCGAACTTTACCCGGAGTGCCCTCTTGACGATTTGAAGATGTACCATTCATAATATTATCGCCATGTGCTCGGCAAGCGTTTGGATTCGCAGCGGGTTATCATCGTCTGTGCGCTGGTCGATAGCTGAAGAAGGCAGCTCGTCAACCTCCAGTACGAGTACTCCTACTAGAAACGTGGTCACCGAAGGGCTGAGTGAGGCAGGCCATCGCTCTCCGGACTCCGAACTCCGAGATCAGCGCGCCAACGTCCAACGTGAACTCCGTATTCAAGAACAGCAGTGTGGTAGCGACAACATCACACTCGCACCAACTCTGAGACGGCTTGCAGATTTAAATATGAGGCTCGGCGATGCGCAGGAGGCTAAACGCCTCTACAAACGTGCGGGAAGCATTCAAGAGCAAGAATACAGCAAAGAGTCTATCGCGCACATGACAAGCCTCTCTGAACTCAGCCTCAGGGCAGGGTCGATGCTCAAGGCCGGGAATAGGAACCAAGCCGTTCATCTCTATGAGTCAGTTCTACATAGACAAGAGCAGCACTACGGCGATGATCATATTGAAGTAGCGGAAACTCTCAACAACCTGGCTTTAGCTCGTCTAAGGCTTGGGGACCATGATCGAGCTCTCACCCTCTGTGAGCGCGCGCTGCGAATTCAAGAGCAATGGCGCGGGCAGAAACACGTGGAAACTGCACCAACGCTCAACACACTCGCCCGTGTTCAGCGGGAGCGTGGAGATGCGGAAAAAGCCAAGGACCTGCTTCGTCTTGCACTCCAGATCGAGGAGCAACACTACGGCGAGTCGCACAACAGAGTTGCCGAAACTCTCAGCAATCTTGCAATAGTGACGGAAGAGGCGGGAGATACTCCTGAAGCAAAACGCCTTCATCAGCGCGTCTCCCGCATAAAACAGCAGTGTGCGAAACCAGCTGTACACGTTGATCACAGTGGAGCACCTCCAACTGCTCATGGGTCAGTTAACGGCAGCAAGAGTACGCCTTGTTTAACGTTTGTGCGCGCTCAAATTGAACGTCAAGATTCTAACGCAGACAACGTTTCCCCGGTGAAGTGGGTTTTATCTCAAGTTCAAGCGAGCGGCATGGCTATCCGAGGTGAGAGTGTACATTGACTGGTTGTAGTGTTTTTTTTTTTTATGGTATGAGTGACTGATTTTATTTTTTTGGATATACTCATTATTAAAGATATGAAAGAGTTCCCCAGGCACCCATCTCGGATATGTCTAAGATAGCAGAAAAGCAAACAGACATACAAGCTTAAGGTTATGTAGGGATGTGGGGTGTACAGTTTAATACTGAGGAAATACAATACTATGTGCATGCATTTACAGACCGCTCACTACACGACAAGTCTGTATTAAGAGTGCATAAAAGGAGAGAAGACATAAGTGCAAAAAGAGGGAGACAGCCTACTCGTGCTACTGGGTGAATGAAAAGAAAAAAAATGACACCTCACCAAGTGGGCCTTTTCACAAACAAAAAAAATCAGTTTGACCATTCTCCGGTAGCGGTAAGGCGTGATTATCACACTATGGCTACCACAGATGAAAGATGATATTCAATGTGGCTGACAGCCTGGGACCCCAGTTTATTGTTTCTGTTTGCCGAAAACATGCTCAAGCTGCCATCAAGATCTCAGCAGTCTTGTACTCCTTGCTGGGTGAAGTGCTCCCATGTCAACTTTTGTTGAGTTCAACTCAAAAATGCCCGGCAAGACCTTCAACAAGGAAATCGAGCAGCTCTTTCTTGAAATATGGTCAACACTGAAGGACAAAATGGACCGGAGAATGATTATGAAGTTGGCAAGAGAAAAATCTGTAACCAACTCATTGAATCGGAAGATGGGGCATTCCAAGCAGTTTGAGGAAAAGGAGATACCGGTACATAACAAAATTGATAGTTTGAAGAAGAAAGGCCGTAATATTTATAGAATAAAAGCTTACCTGCCAACAGTCACAGGGTCATCCTTGGGTGACAGCAACTTTGATCTACAGGAAGCACGCCATTTGTGGAAGAACTTTGACACTTTCATTCCTTATAATTTTTGAACCCACAATGGGGCCCCAGAAACTGTGAGGACAGCTAAAACCTTAGCCAAGGTAATTTTGACCATCAGTGGTGCAATTTTGTCTTTCGGTGTGAAAGAGACAGAGGGAGGAGAGAGAAACAGTGAGCCTTTGATGCGGAACATTGCGTGTGCAAGTCCAATGTGAATACTCTCGTGCCATGTTTCACCTGACCAATGATTCGGCAAAGCAAACCGTTGCTTATGATTCCCATAGTGTGAATCACACATTCCACATAATTCAAAAACAGTTTAACTATTATAAGAACTATTATTATATTATTATTTATATCCAAATATCAATGTATGAAAGTATACAACTGCTAGACTCAAGAGAGTTAGTTGGTTTCTGCGGCAAGAGCAATGACTCTGCACACACACGAATGAGGTTACTAGTGCTTACTTCTGGTCTGTAGTTCGTATGCATGCAGTGTTTTTGGGCTGAACCAATACGCCTTCATTTGTTCATATATGCTTCAAAATTGTCCTACACTCGCAGGTGTGGTATCTGTGCAGAGTTGCATGTGTGTTTTTCCTTCCCCTCTGGGGAGAGTGGACATTGGCATTTCTTTAGCTGTCTGTCTGTGAATTGTTCATCAAGTAATTTTGTAGCAGTGCATCAGTGTGCAAGCCTTCCTTGCGCCTTCTGGTGAATGACTCTGCAATGAAGTGTTAAGACATAGCCTTTGACATGCTTAAAATGTCTGATACGCATATGCAGCCAGGGATGCAGACTGCACTGCAGGAGGATCTGCTCAAATAATGACTGCTCTGGGAAATTGTTTTTGTTAGTCAGTGAACTCCACTGTGTGATCACGTGGCCTCCCCTTTCACAAAATTGGTTGCAAAGTATTATTGTTATGTTTTTGTTTGTTTCAGAAACTGAGGAAGACTGGCCTGGAAGGCACAGCCAGCCCCCGATGACTCCTGTTTTCAGGCCAAATTATCAGTTGAGGCAGCCTCGTCCCGGTAGGCACATAGGGTGTCACTAACCTGCAGTTTATGCCTTCTTTTACAAAGTGAAACATTATGTGGAATTCTGTTGTGATTTATGTGCTGAGGTCTTCTTCTATGTGTTTTGTTTGTCAATTGATTCGAAAGACCTTAAACCATGAAAACTAAATAGCCAAACTTCAGCAGACATTAAATAAATAGGGGTATTGTGGTCTTCCACCTGGTTTGCTCATGAGGACATTTTACATTTGCCTAAAGTCAAATCGGAGTGGTACATCGCAGACACGCACGTGCTCGAACACATACAACACACACACACACGCACACACAACACACCCACACACACGCAACATACACGCAGGCACACAGCACACATGCACGCATGCTACACACATACAGATGTTGCAGTGCTTCTGTGATGAGTTATGCCCACTGTTCAGTGCTGACTTGTTTCTTTTCAGTTGTTTGTCAGCTTGTGCAGTCTCTTTAATTTCAATTCATTGCCAGATAGCTGCAGGTGAGTGACAAGTACTGGAATTATTCCTGTCTGGCATGGCAAACTTATTAGCTCTTTCCATAATATCTGTCTGAGCTAACAAGCTAGTGCAAGAGCAGTGTGTGAGAGAAGAGAAAGTGTGTTTGTGTGTAATTCGTTTGAACTACATCGTTATGTTGTAGAGCTTTTTTTCACAGCCAACATGTTCTTTTTCACTGCAGTTAAGGAAGTAAGCGAGTACAAAATCCCGTACATCTCCTGCCAATCAATTTCTGGCACAATGGAGGAAGATGGAGCTCTGCTTTGCCTTGGCAATGTATCAGCGAAGTTTAGTCCTGGTTTCCGTCCTCTGCATAGCACAGTAACAATGATGACGATGGAGGTTAAGCCGGGCTTTCGGCTCAACGAGGATGTCGTGTTTTCTCCTCAAGTCACCATAGGACCCCACTGCCATTGCGAGACAAAGTCCCCGCTGACCCTATCACTTCCTCTCACAGTAAAACACAAAGAATATGTGACCGTCCTCGTGTCCAGAACCAGTTCAGGGGATCAGCCAAGCTGGCAGGTTGTTCCTGCAAATGATGTAACAATCTATGCTGATCATGTTGAAGTAACAACCACAGGGAATAGTATCTATCAAGCACAGTGCGGCTGCAAGTACATTGTAAAGCTTGCGTTTGAGTATGTTTACTTTTCTATATCTGCCAACCTTCAACCTGGTATCAACATGCTACTTCTGCGTTGCTCGGGCAACAAATACTTCTGTAATAGTGATCAGGAAGACTGGGAACTCTGCCACCCGATCAATAAAATGATTAAAATTCGCCAGGGGGTTGGTGACTCACTGGTGATCTCCCTCGAGAGCCCTGATGGAAGCATCATCCAATGGGACACGCCGTTTGATGTGACAAGAAAGCCGAACTCAATGCTAGATGAGCAGTTTATCCTTGCTATTAAACCAGCCGAGACGTCTCTAGTGAACAGAATGATTGGGTACGTTTCAGACAGTGTTGACTCAGTACTAGGTGGACATGTGTTGACTGATGCAGAGGAGAGAGAAGAGTGGGAGTTTAAGTGGGTGATCAAGAGTCCTAGTAGCCCACAGCAAGCAAGAACACGTGGCGCGGGATTGTTGAAGGTGCAAGCCGGGCACCTTTCTGCCGTTGAGAAAGTGGAGAGAACGTCAAGCGCGGATGAAGTATGTGAGAAGTGCCACATGTGCCGTGCAAGGATCGGTGTTGTGGAGTTGCTCGCATTTGCAGTGAATTGGCACAAAACACCTGAGGCAAGTTAAATTTTTTGTATGTTGATTTTTTTGTTGGAGTACTGTAATTTCAGAAAAAAAATTGGTGGGTTAAATGTTTGATGATCTCCACTTGACAGCTTTTTTTCTGCCATGTGGCAGTCTGTTCTTTCTTGATGTTCACTCCTCACAGTCATCCCCAAGTCCCAGAGTCTGTGTGTAACTCTATTGGGTCTGATGGTAACTAACAGTGGTCATTGTGTGTATGAATACTGGCAGTGTTTTGTTTTCTGAATTGTCATGTTGATCATCAACTTTATTGGGATCATCATAAACTATTGTATCCCCAAAGTGCTTAGGGCAGGTCTGTAATTTTTTTTTCAAATTAGCACGGAGTAGGACAAAATAGGGGTGGTTGTTCAGCAGAGGTCATATCGAAATTGAAGAGATATGGTTTGGTAGGATAACTTGCAGTCGTTTGGGACAATACAAACTGTGTCAAGTATTGTGTCTGAATTGACAAGTGGTTGGTGGGGGAAGAAAATTTTGCGATTGGCACAGATCTAAAAGAAAATGCGAATTTATGGGCAGCTCCTTTGGTGGACAAAAATGACCTTTTAATGTGACATTTTCACTGAAGCATTTCATGAAACTCTTCCTTCGACTTTTTTTTGGTCTTGCAGACTGACGCACAGCCATCAACAGTACGTGCTGTGACGAGCCAGCCAAGGTCGGCACTCACAAAGCATGGCTCAGCCTCTGTATGCAGTATAGGTAACGGCACCTTTCCAGAGGTGCTGCAAGCTGACCTGGGTCGCATTTTGAAAAAGGATGATGTTGAACTTTTCGATGTTGCTGAGCAGTTGGCGCTCACTGACTTTAAGCTCAACCACTTTGCTGAGCTGCTCCTGAAAGATTCGGGATGCCGATTGAACGGTCGAGCTTTTCTTCGTGGACTGGACGCTCACGATTCCAACCCAAGCAAAACACATTCCCTTTTCGAATATTGGTGAGTGATCTGTTGATTGATGTACCTTAATGAAATGTTGCCTGTTATCTTACTGGTGCTTGCATGTGTGTGTGAGAGAGACATTGCTGTTCCTTTGGCATCTCGTCCCAGCATGAATATGCACCCATTTTAAAAAGATTATACTTAACCTGTTGAGTGAGTGACTAATGGTCATACTGTGAATGCTATAAAGTTCTCTGACATATGCAGCTGTCAGGACGAAAGCACCATTTAGAAAATAGTGAATAGTCTTGAACTCTTAACAAGGCACATATTGCCAGCAGGAAAGGCATGACATCAACCCCTTGGAACCAAAACAATCCCTCAGTCTTGCAGAAGTTGCATTAGCATTGTTTGGTTTGTTGCAGTTGTCATGAACAAGAAGCATGTGGCACGTCACATAGCTACTCATGTACTGCGTGTGTGTGTTGTAAGCCCAAGGCCAGAAGAAAGCCTGAAACCTTGCCTAGGGAGAACTACGCCAATATGGGAAAGCATGCCCTCCCTGGCTGTTTCCATGCAGGTTTGTAGGTGGTCAGGAAGTATATCATGAAGGCACATGTACCCTGTTGTACAAGAATTCATTAAAAACCGTTGACCTATAGGAGGAGTCACGTGCTCACTTACTCACATGTATGCAGTAAGCAGGCGAAGAACCCATCCTCAGCCCCTACATGGCTTGATGAGGATAACAAATCGTGTGTGTGCAGAGTACTTGCAGGCCTTTAGCTTTAAGAGGTGCGTAGACCAGGTCAGATTCGTATTTCTTGAAATTTGGATTTTTGACCAAGTGAGCTTGTTACTAATCGAACTAGTTGCCTTTAAAAAAATAAGGTCATTCGACATCTTGTTGGAGAAAAGTGCTCCTAAAATCTAATGCTTGACCCCATGACTACATTCGCTTTCATGGAAAGCAGGTGTTTTCTCAGGCTTTCTCAGGACAGCAGCTTGAAGAATGCGTTAGCGTGTAGCTCTGGCTAATCTTTTCTGGCTCCCTTCCACCTTTTTGTTATTCTTTGTTTTGTCATTTGATGGACTACAAAAGTTTACTGCAGGTTTTTAAAATTCTGTCTACATATTTAATGGCAGTCATTTGAAGTCGGCAAGTTAGTGTTTAAAACAGGCAAATACTGAAAGTTGAAAAAATAATTGGGTTCCAGACGAAAATCAAACAGTCAATAACAACGTTTTTCTCAGCTTTATAAGGGTATTAAACCAAAGGGAAATGGAGGTCGTAGGATAAACTGCCTAAGCACTAGACTTAAATAGAAATAACGTTAAAAATAGCAAGAATCATGTTCTGGATGGATATTGTGCAGTAGATCAAAAACATCAGTGTCTCATGTCCATTTGGAATGAATTGCAGTGCTGCCAACTTGTCTGATTTTTTGGATGGTATCTGAAATTTGATGGCTTGTCCGATTGTCTGTCCGATGTCATTGGTTGTCCAAAAAGTCTGTGGTTGTCTGGGAAAGTCTTTTTTTTTTGGTATTTTGTGCAGTAAACTGTCAGAGGTAGCGGCTCAACCCCAGCAATGTTGAGTGTATATTTGGCCATCAACGTGGCTCTGCCATACGAAATGCTTGAGTACCATGGCAACAAAAGAGTCACGTCATGGTCTGGGGAAAAAATTGACCTGCATGTTCGATTTACAGCATAAAAAAAGGTGGCAGCACTGGAATTGGCTCCCCATAAAATTAGTATTAGCATTTCTGAGAGTCTCTATTGGAGAATAATTCCAAGCTGGTATACACAACCCTGAAGACCTATGGCTCTATCACCACTGGCTGAGTTTTTGCTCTACAGGAACTACAAGTACATGACCAGGTGTTCATTCTGTTGCATTCATGCATACAAGTTTAATTGGTGAGCAAGGATTGCTGCCATTTTTCTTTACCTCTCCTTTGTGTTATGTAACAGTGCTGTTTCAACCATACTTATTTCTATCTGAAGTGATGCACTGTTCTTTTACAAGAGTTATTGACCTGTTGAGCCCCAGCTGGTGTACATATGTACATGTATGTATTATCCAATGACCTGGCACTTTAAACATTATGGGGCAATTTTTCCCTATTTTTTTGGAAGAAAACAGTTCCTTGATGCTGCATAACAGTGCTGCAAATAAGTATTGTGATGTACATGAGAACAGCAGCCTGCAGTGATTTCTTATTGCATTCCTCTCTTCCTGGTGCAGGATCGAGGGCGCAAAGGTTGGATTTGAACGGTACGGAGGGCAGCTGAAAGCTGTGCTGGAGAAGATGGGGAGAAATGACATCATCAAGGACTTTCAGTGCTACTTGGATGGCAATAGCAGCTTACCAGCTTCTCACGAAGCTCTCCCAATCTCAGCTCCTAGGGCAACAGCTGCACCCGCCCTCTTGCCGAGTACAGTAAGTTACAGCCAACATAACTGCTTTGCAAACATTTGCGCATATCAAATTTAGTTAATGGCTTATTCATAACAAACGCTCTGCAACTTGTCAGCTATATTGTGGACTATGATTGTCTTGTGGTGTCAGCTGTGGGGTTATTTTTGCACAGGGTTATGTATGCAAAGGTGCTAAGTTGCCATGGTGATGCAAAAACTGCATGCCACTGTGCAAATGTACATGCACACACAAACACACACACATACACACATACACACAAAATGCACATGAACTAAATGTATTGCTTTATTGTCGTGATTGTTTTAACTGAGAAAAAACAAAAAGCTCAAATTCATGGTTTATTGTAGATACATATTGTTGCAAAATTTGTTTCAGTTTGGTGCAGAGGTGAGCTGTGTACATGTCTTAAGCAATGCTGTTCATCCCCTGGCTACATTTTCTCTGAATTCTATATCAAATAACTCCTCAACGTTTTGATTCATTTCTGATAGGTCAATGCACAGCATGCGTTTGCCTCCAGTGTGCGCTGTATGGCTGGCCTTCAGCAAGGACAAGCAGATTCTGGCACACCTGGAACAACAGGTAGGCTAATAAGTTGAGCATGTGCATTCAATTAGCCATTATCTTGTAGGCTAACAAATGTTCATTTATTGCCCTCACTAGGCCTGTAGAGACTAGAAAGGGCTCTCTCTCTCTCTCCAGTTTACTTACTTCTGGTGAAAACTGCTCGCTTGTGGCTTACTAAAATGCCTATTTCACACACAGTGCTGTCAGGTAGTGGAGCAGATAGCGCATGCACTCTGTGTCTTTTTCTCCTGATCAAAATGTGTGGATGGAGTAGGCTGTATACACCAGGGCTGCCTCAGGCACATGACACAGCATGGACAATGGCCCACAGCTGCATGTGGCGGAGCATGCTGACCGTTGATGATACTCGGCCTACTTCCCGCTGCGACTCCAGAACAAGAGAAATTCAGACAATGACAAGACCATCTGAATAAGAGGGCAGAATTGAAATCCAATAAGCCACGCAGCTTCCCATGTTGGTCCAGCCTACTCATTGCACGACAGGGAAGTGCAAATCAGTTGGGGTAATGGCTTGGGTACCAGTGCAATTTCGATTCGCTGCAATGACTGGGCCACTGTGTAGACATTTGACTTTACAGTTGAAGTTCAGTAAATACAGGTTTGCGGTGGGGATATCAAGAAGCTGGAGTGGACTGTTGCAGTGGTGCTCACTGAGTCAGGCATGTAGGATAATGCGTTAGCAGACATGTAGTCTATGTTTCTCTGAGTCAAGCTGTGTAGCTTCTCTAGATTTCTGCCCTTCGTCCTGGTGCCAGGCAGTTCAAGGTTGTGATGATAATAATAGGTGCAGCTGAAACATGCACGGTCATGACATGTTTGATGATCTCTGACCTCCACACTATGGCAAGTCTACATATAACGACATGTACCAGTAGAATTGTTTCTTTCAAGTTTCAACTGTTGCACATAGAGAGTCAAAAACACCTGCAAGTGTAGTTCCTTTAGAGCACTAGATAACATGGAGTGCAAGCATCACGGTGATCAGTGCGTTATCTGCCTGCACTGGAGCCAGTGGGGATAAACAGTGTGAAGGTGTACGAGGGCTCCATGTGCATGCCTCATGTTAAGGTAGCTCGACTGGGTTGAGCCACCTTAAATGGTCCTTTTAGTATACAAATTTTTGAAGAAGCTGAAAGTTTAAGGAGGCTGCAACCATGTTAACACTAATTTGCAATGGCCAGTAGAAATCTATCATATGTAAAGGTTGAGGCAAAAGGAATCCATGTCTTATGTTGCTTTGTTTGTTTCCTTACGGTGTAGATTCTGATGATCCTTGAAAGAAGCCATCAGATTACTGAGTGTTGTTCATTAAACTGTAAGTAACAAAGGAAGTGATTGATCGTACTTTCATCACATCAGGCCATCTCCTAGTACTAGTTGTCCTGAAAAAGTTAAATATAACTTTGTAGAACACTCCTTGAACTCATCTAACTTAGCCATCATCATGTGGAGAGTCTGGTATGGTTACTACGTACTGGTGTCAACCTGATCTGTAGATGTTGTTTGGAACTGATAATCCTTGCCAGTGAGACAGTGAGACAATGCATTGTGCATGGGCAGTTGTGACAATCGACCGTTCACTTCAGTTGTGGCTTGTCTCAACATCTTAGCTGTGTATGTCTGTTTGCTAACTGCAGCCTTGGTACTCTGCATCCATGATACATGTAGTTGGTTTGCCCTATGGCAAATCTCAGCAATATTACCTTGACAACAAAATCAACCATTCAATGTACAGCCAGCAGCTACTCTTCATGCAGTGCAGTTGGAAATCAAGAGGTATAACCATTGCTGAGCAGCTGCAAGAAAAGCTGTTAAAGCAGCTAAGGATTCCAGAAGTGGGAGTTATATTTGGCCTGCTGTGCCTTTTATCATGATAGCTTTCACAGATGATCTGTTTTCTAGCTCGCTTGGACTTTAAGTTAGTGAAAACCATGCTTGCAGCAATGGAAGTGGCCTACTTGCAAAGTCTGAAGTGCAGTTAATTTCTCTTCATTTTGGTTTTCAACTCCACATGCTACTTCCACTTACCATGCTCTAAAAATCAGTACTTGTTTGTCTTTTCAACTGCTCTTCCTTGTCTTCTGTCGATCACTCTCGTCTCCTCATTTCATCTGAAGAAGGCCTTGGCCAAAACATAGGGAATTTAATGATGTATTGGTGTGTGTGTGTGTGTGTGTGTGTGTGTGTGTGTGTGTGTGTGTGTCAATTCGAAAAGAAAGGTGTAAGCAACAGAG
>JAOWAW010125384.1:0-12016 GCA_028565695.1 Nicola tetela
CTTCCTCGTCCAAGAACCTCTCTTCTTCTCTCTTCTCCTCTTTACCTTGCTGGCTCTGCTTATAATGACTCTCTTCGCCTTTAGCTAGTAATATTCTCTCTTTAATGTGTCTGAGCCCATCCTTTATATTAGCTGCTATTACTTGTTAATAGTTTATTTTTTTGCTATTGTGATGGTGAGGACAATAATAATAATAATAATAATAATAATAATAACAATAATAATAATAATAACAATAATAACAATAATAATAATAGTAATAATAATAATAACATTAATAACAATAATAATAATAGTAATAATAATGATAATAATAATAATAACAATAATAATAATAATAATAATAACAGTCGTTCGGACTTTAGACATATACGGACAGTGTAAGAGTTCCTTGTTACAATAAGTTGTTTTACAGCAGCTTAAGAGCAGAACAGTTCAGAAGACAAAGACGAAGAGCAGCCAACGAACCAATAGCAGTTATTATTTATTATTATTATTATTATTATTATTATTATTATTATTATTGTGGAAATATGTTTAAAGAGGATTACCCAATAGGAAAAGGTAATCAAAGGGCCCTCCTCTAGAAAATAGTAGTAAAGCGAGGGTATACTTGCCAGTAAGTAGCCTAGAATAAATTAAGAGACAAAGCTACTATAGGCCATACGTAAAACGGTCATTAGAAAAATGTTTTTTCAGACAACTACGAAAAAGAGAGAGGGTACTAGAGGACATGACATCAGAAGGCAGAGCATTCGACAAAGGCACAATGACACGCTAAAATAACGACAAATGCCTGGCACTGCGGCAACTAGGGAACTCCAGAGAGTGGCCAGAGCGCAACGAGCGCACAGAGCGCGATGAGGCAGTGAGCGGAAGCAGAGCTTTTAATTGTGGTGGGCCTTGGTCGTTAACAAGTCGCCACATCATTGTCAGACAAGGTTCACGACGACGCCAAGAGAGGGTCGTCAATCCAGCTACAGATAGTGCTGTCAGAGGTTCGTGCACACCAGCCATTGCTCGGGCCACTTGAATCTGTGCCCGTTCAACACGACGAAGTGCTGATTTTCCTTCTCCGCACCACACAACATTACCATATTTCAGCCGTGGGCGAACAAAGGACTGATAAAACCTCTTAATAACCACCGATGGAAGACGATGTCGGTAGGCTAATGATTTACACAAAGTGACTCCACCAGATATTCGTCTCAGCAAACTCTCCAAATGCTTTGTCCATCGTAAGTCATTAGAAATAGTCACCCCAAGGTGGTTGTGGTAAGACACCTTTTTCAAAGGCTCTACAGCACAACAAGCGCTGCAGTCTCCTCCTTTCGGTCTAACTGAGAAGTCAGCTGATTTCAATGGGTTGATAGCAACATTTGAACACTTTGTCCACTGTGCAAGCTGACTAAGGTTCTCTGACAAGCTGCAGCTGTCATCCTCGCAGTCCTTTCGGTAAAAGAGCGTATCATCAGCAAACAGGGCGGAAGAGGCTTCAGTTGATGAAGGGATGTCCTTAAAGTATATCCGAAATAGCAGTGGATCTAGTAAAAGAACACTCAACATTATGACCCCGACGTGACTCGAACACGCAACCTTCTGATCCGGAGTCAGACGCGCTACCATTGCGATATATAGGCAACAGATACAACGTAACCGAGTCAAGAATAAGCTATGGTTACAGATGAAAGAAACTTAACACTTGATCAAATAATGGCAACAGGAGGAAAGACTCAATCCAACTTAACAATTTCGCACAGAACTGTTATAGACAGTGTGGTTACCCAAGTTCGACAAACAGTATGGAACGTCAAACAGCTCTGCTTGCCACCGTCGAGGCGCTTGAGAAGCATGTTCATGGACTGCAATCCCATCTTGCCTAAGTAATACAATATAAGTAGTTGACGGCGGCGACGTATAGAATACAGAGAAAAATTTTATGAAAGCCTCTCGCTGCCTCGTGAGTACTCGAAACCACAGCACCGACTCGCCTAGCAGACAGGAGTCACCTTCACTAGCCACTACGCCGTCGCCGCATCCTAAATAAGGATGGGCTCTAGCGAAGCTTCAAGCTCAGGCTATCCCGTCCACACGGGAGTTCGCTGGAGATGTTAGCCTGAGGAATCCGAGGTGTAAGCACGTTTACGTGATTCGTACACAACGGCTTCAAGGAAGTATATCGGTCGTTCGCTGGCTCAGCGATAGTATACAATAGAAGTAGTTGACCGCAGCGACGTATAGAATACAGAGAAAAATTTTATAAAGGCCGCTCGCCACCTCAGGAGGACTCGAACCCACAGCGCCGACTCCCGTGTAGACGAGGTAGCCTGAGCTTGAAGCAGCGCTGGAGCCCATCCTTTCTGAGGATGCGGTGATGGCGTAGTGGATAGCGAAGGTTACTGCTGTCTGCTAGGCAAATCAATGCCGTGGGTTCGAGTCCTCCTGAGGCGGCGAGAGGCTTTTATAAAATTTTTCTCTGTATTCTATACGTCACCGCGGTCAACTACATCTATTGTATACTATCGCTGAGCCAGCGAACGACCGATATACTTCCCTGAGGCCGATATGTACGAATCATGTAGACGTGCTTACACTTCGGATTCCTCAGGCTAACGTCTTCAGCGGACTCCCGTGTGGACGGGATAGCCTGAGCTTGAAGCTTCGCTAGAGCCCATCCTTTTTGAGGATGCGGTGATAGCGTAGTGGCTAGTGAAGGTGACTTCTGTCTGCTAGGCGAATCGATGCCGTGGGTTCGAGTCCTCCTGAGGCGGCGAGAGGCTTTTATACAATTTTTCTCCGTATTGACTAAGTAAGCTTGCCTCTCCAGACGTGTCTTCCAGTCTACAACTGCTAGTCTGGAAACTGTAGAAACTTCCGATGCGCCAAATATCCTGGCGACTACAGGTTCTTCACCAGCAAAGGAAAAGAATGTACATATGGATGAAATTTTGTCCTTTCCTTCGGAGTCAGACAACGTTGGGGATTTGGTCGAGAAAGAAGAGATCAACGAGAAAAGCAAGGTACGGTCATTGGCAACACAAAGTACTGTTGTGTCGGAAAATCCCGTAGGCACTAGTGCTACGCTAACGGAATCCGAATGGCATGTTCAGGATCGCCGAAGACGTCCTCGCCTCCACCGTGACGCCCAGGGCACCAACTCGAAACTGCACAGGGCTGCACATGCCCGGATTGAATTGAAGCCATTTCATATGTCTGAGATTGATCTTGACTGTAGCCCTGAGGATGTTTTGCGCTACTGCAAACAGCACAAAGTTGTCGCTGCTGGTTGTTACTTCATTCGCACACGAGTATAGGGCACTTACTCGGCAAAACTGTTCGTTGCGGAGAATAGTTCCTCCCAAGTTGTGCGTGAGGACTTCTGGCCAGAGCTAAAATTATATCTGTTGTCGTCAATGGGAGACAACTCCTCCCCGTCGTAACGTGGATCAACAATGAATAACAGAAGTCTAATCATTTGTCATATTAATGTCCGTAGCCTACTAGCTCAGACATGGTTGCTTGATATTGAATTCCTCACTGCTACACGTAGCGTAGATGTACTCTGTCTCTCAGAAAAGTGGTTGAGGACGAACCATGCTCCCTCCCCCTCAAGTGTACATGTACCTGGCTTTCAAGTGGCAGCTCGCCGTGATCGACCAGATCGTCGTGGTGGCGGTCTTGCAATCTACGTACGTTATGGGTTTCATACTGCTCCCCTAAGTTTATCGTGTTCTCTTGAATGTGTCGGAGTTCAGCTCTTCTTCGTTAAACATCAGAAACTAAACATTGTCGTGACCTATGGCCCTCCCGATTGTTCCATGCCTGAGTTCATTGATAATCTCGAATCTTCTTTACTTATTAATGGAGGTCTTAACAATCATCCTCTGTGTCTAGTGGGTGACTTTAACTGTAAAAGTAATTTGTGGTGGAATGGCCAGCCTAGAAATGCAGATGGCAGACTCTTAGAGTATTTTGTTCGAGAGCACGACCTATACCAAGTCTAAGATAGCCCAGCCTATGACATTCAAGGCTCCAATCCCTCCCAACCGGCTCTAATATTTGTCAATCGGCAGCAGTTTCTGCAATCCTCGTCTATCCTCTCCCCGCTGTCCGCGACTGTCCAACCCTCGTTTACCTTTAGGCCTCAACGTCAGAAACCTTTTGTATCCTATTCATGGGATTATGATCACACCGATTGGATCTCTCATCGGGAGGCAGTTGCCAATTTGGACTGGTCTCCTATTCTCTCATCTACAGGTGGTCAAGTTTTCTCTGAGCAGTTGGCTTCAGCTCTTTCTTGCTAAGATGCATACCTTTCTACCTAGGAAACGTATACACCATGCCGGTGATAAGCCGGGGTACACTCCTTTTCTTCATCATCTTGCCCGCTGTCGAGATCGTCTGTTTAATCGCAGCAGGGGACTTGACAGTTGTTATCCAACTGTTCGCGCTTATCATCGTGTTCATAACTGGTATGTCAAGGAGCTTTGCTTCGCTGAACGTACTTTCTACAGTTGTATCTGTGATTGGCTGTCGTGCAATGAGCTGTCCCAGCGCCCCCATCACTGGTGGAACCAAATGAAATCACTCTGTGGGTTGAAAAATAACGGCAGTATTTCGGCATTAACTGATAGTAGTTGAGTCCTCACTTCAGCAGAGGAGAAAGCTGAAACACATAACGTCAACTTTACCGCGCAGTGCAGCGGTCCTGTTTCAACTTCTTTACCGACCATGCAACCCTCTCATGTTCAGAGATTTGGGTTCAGCTCTATCGCCATCTCAGAAGTTGTCCATCACCTAGCCACACTCAACCGTTGGAAAGCCTCAGGAAAAGACGGGATCTCCGATACTCTGCTGGAGCAGTGTAGCATTAAACTGGGTGAGTCTCTTTTGTCATATTTTCAACGTTTCTTGATCAAAGATATTTTCCGTAACAGTGGAAACATGTACAGGCCACCATTTAACCTCTCTTCAAGCATAAAGGTGACCGTTCTTCTCCTTTGAACTATCGACCAATTGCTCTGATACCCTGTCTAGAGTCTTTTGTCCGGACACAGTCACTGCAGCACTGCTGTGAACAAGGATGTTTACCAGACTAGCAATTTGGGTTTCTACCAAAACGGTCCACCGTGTGGCAACTGTTGTCCATAGTGGAAGATTGGCACCAGGCCGTTGATGGTGGTAAAGTTGTCCATGCTCTGTTCGTTGATGTGGCTAAAGCATTTGATCGTGTTGATCACGGCTTGCTCTTGCTGATGCTAGCAACGATTGGTATCCTGGAACAGTAGCTTAACTGGTTTGAGAGTTATCTATGTGGCAGGAGCATCTATACAGTGGTGGACCATAAGTGCTCATCATGTTGCTCTATCTCAAGTGGTGTTCCATAGGGTTCCGTCTTGAGGCCTCTGCTCTTTGTTATTTACTTTCGTGATCTACCTTCACCTGTCTCATCTACTTCATGCCTTTTCGCTGATGCCACTCCTGTCTGACATTGAACGTAAGACCTCTTGTTGCAGTAGTCTGCTGGAGAGGGCTCAACAAATTCTTTGACAGAGGTTTGGAACACAGCATTTACCGTAAAGAAGTCAGCACATATGATCATCTCCATCAAGGCCCAAAACATCAACTATAATGTGTCGCTTGATGGAATCCCTGTCTCTCTGGTAGATCCTGCCAAGCTTCTCGGTGTCCGTCTATCATCGTGGTCTGCTCACATCTCTGCTATATGCAGCAAGGTTACTCCGCTTGCTGGTCTACTTAAGCGTTTAGCGTTTCGTTCCTCTACGTGTGGTTCCAGTTTCTTTTTGTCTAAGATGTACATTGCGTTTGTGCGGCCGCTTAGAGTATGCCTCTCCTGTCTGGGGCAGCAACTACATTAGAGAGGATTCCCGGGCCGTCGAGAGGATTAAGAGCTCCATCGCAAGAGCGCTTTATCGTTCGTATAATTGTGCTGTGCCTATGGATCGCCTCCGTTGGTCAGCTGCCCTTGAATGGTTGATGTGGCCTACGTTAGCTTGGAGGAGAAGGCGCTTCGTTCTGAGTTATCTGTAGCGACTTCTGAATGGAGAGGGTCCTGTACAACTTCGGCGTCTTTTACCGCGTCCAGCAAGTGATAGATGTGATTACTGCCGTTGTCAGGCCCGTAGGGGCTGAGGAGGGCTCACAGACGATTAATCGCCGTCGTCAGGCCCGTGGGGCTAAGGACGGTTCTACAGACAATTAATTGCCGCCGACAGGCCCGTAGGGGCTGAGGAAGGCTCCACAGACGATTAATTCGTGTGTGTGTGTGTGTGTGTGTGTGTGTGTGTGTGTGTCTGTCTGTCTGTCTGTTTGTCTGTCCGTCACGCTGCAACCGTTACTAGCCAGCGCGCACTAATCGCGTCTTTTTTCCCGATCAAAATGTATGGTAGGAACGCGTATATACTTCCATCGAGCCATGCAGCACAGCTGCAGCTGTTTGTAATGTGTCTCAGGAACCGAGACCTACCTTTCTAAATATATTGCCAGAGAAGAACCTTTCCAAAGCCGTGTGAAAAAAAGGGAAGAGGAACAGAGTCTGAACGCCAGTTAGTCCAGGGCCCACCTCTGATTCGATTGCAGCTGTAGCCGGGAGCTCTGAACTCTTGAAATTCTTTTTCTCTGATATCGATAGCGATAGGGAGTCCCCGGCCCAACGCGTACATACTTCTACCGAGCCATGCAGCGCAGCTGTTTGTAATGTATGCCATGAACCGAGGTCTACCTTATACATACTAGTACATCGCCAGAGAATAACCCATTCCGAAGCCGTGTGAGGAAAAGGGAAAAGGAAAAAATTCCAGACGACAGGGAGTCCCAGGTCCACCGCTGATTCGATTGTTGCTGTTGCCGTGGGCTCTGAACTTTTGACGGAAAGGGCCACATGACTCAAGCGGTTGAATGCATGCAGGTGGATTTGGCTCCGCCAAGCCGCAACATTTTCAGCATGCCGAAACTGCGCTTCGTGCACGTAGGTTTGTTTTAGTTGCGCATTCAAGATCTACACGGTAGACTGCATGATGAGCATGAGCTCAAGGAGCTTTGTGGCTGTAAACACAATTACAACCGCGTTTGTTTCAACCAAAGCAACTTAGCTTTGTTGCAACTTGTAGCAACCCAATCAACTCCAAGAAACAGTAGCCGTGGTTGTGCAACCGAAAAACCGTGCTGAGAAACCTCCCAATATTCTATATAATGGCACTGCGCTCGAGTACGTGCACAACACGCGTTGTCTTGGCTTGGAAATTGATGACAAGCTCCTATGGAATAACCAAGTGAACAGGGTAATCCTGAAAGTAAATCGTAAAATTGGAGCATTGAGACGATCTCGGAGACAACTTTCGCCACTTGCGAGGTGCTCTTTCCTAGGCAGCGTTATTCAGCCACACATTGAATATTGTACTGTCGTGTACATTTGCTCCTTGTCCGCCTGTGAAAGAAACAAGCTCTGAAAGTTATTTCGTCGGGTTGTCCGTGCTGCGGCTGGGTTCCAATACGACGGTGACACAACTTAGTACACTGATGAGTCAGCTAAAAGTTCAGCCAATCAAAATTCGCTGGCTCCTACAACTGGGAACATTTGCTTACACTTGCCGGACACAAGCACCATCCACTTGTCTTCGAGACATTTTTACAGACAATCAAAATACCTACAACACCAGAGGGAGGGAAGTAAGGAACGTTGAAATCAAGTTGTATCACACCCGTACCGGCATGAACTCAATACAAAACTGTCTTGCACTGTTGTGGAACATATTACCAAGAAATTTAAAGTTATGTTAAATTGTGTCTTGTTTTAAGTAGAAATTCTTACAATTGTGTGATCGGGTTTTTGTGAATGATCTTTATTCTTTAATCTTTCGTAGTGTCCTGTAGCCAAAATTGTCGCACTCTTAAACTAGTTTTGAAACTGTGATTCGGTTATCTTTGTAGTTGTGCTTTGCACTGTTGAGTTGCCGATATAAAAAAAACCGGGCCTAGTCCTGCATACAATGTAGAGCTTCAATGAGTGCTTCAATGTGGACTTTGCGTGGCATTAGGCATCTGCTATACGCAAACCATATGGCTTGCGACGGCTCCATACACACGCCACTTGTTTGTGTCCGTGTGTTTTCCGAGTAAATACAGGATCCTTATTAAAGACTCTTAATAATGTGAGAAGAATGACCAAAAGTAACGGCAAAACGTTTCAGCGTCTACGCCTTCATCAGTTGCCAGAACGACCGTTGCGTTTGACTAGAGAATCTCAACAATATTTCACAGGATAATCCTTTTAAAAAGAGGGTTGGTGAGTGCAAGCGTGAAGGTGTGATGTGCCATGCTAAGAAAGGGGAAAAAAAGGTGAGAGTGTCATGCTAAGAGGTGTAACATGTCATGCTAAGAGGTGTAAAAGACTTGGCGCACGTGCGCGTGTGTGGGGATTTCTACGGAAGAAAAGCTGTTCCGAGGTCCTGCCGCCGATTGAGTGAGGGTCTCAGCTCCTTGATTGTTAGTACCTCTTCGATGTGGAGTCGCAATGTGCTCCGTTCATGTCGTAACACATCGAAGCTAATCCTAGGCTGGTCATTCGGATGCATAGCGGAGTAATGTTCTCCGAAAGATGATGTCTCTGATTTCTGGCCAACGCCACATGCTCCCTAGCTCGGTCATGGAGCCGCCATTTGGTCATTCCGACATGCATTTGATCGCCGCTGTGCATGTAACAGAGTATACCACAGATGATTGTTGGCAGTATTTCTGGCATCGCCTAGTCATATTGGTGGTTTTGACATGTTACACCTCTACGCTTGCACACTCACCTTTTTTCACCTTTCTTAACATGACACACCACACCTGCACGCTTGCATTCACAGCTACTGTCTTTTTAAAACGATTATCCAGGGAAAATTGTTGAGATTCTCTAGTCAAAGGGAACGATCGTTCTGGCAACTGATGAAGGCGTAGACGCGGCAACGTTTTGCTGTTGCTTTTGGTCATCCTTCTCACCTTAAGAGTCTTTTTAAAGTATTCTGTTTTACTCAGTTGTATGAGGGTGAGTTATAAAAAGTCATTTCATTCTTTTATGTTGTCTTGTAGTACAGACTTGTCGAGTAGCGACTGATCTGTGATGGTAACAGAATTTACACGAGTTTTTATTTGCCTGGCGAGGGTCGGAATTGCCCGGCTGAAACGTCGCCAAAACAGATTTTGTGCTGGAGAAAATTGAAATTCTGATAAAATGGCTTCCTCAGTGAGATGTCTGCTAAGAACTTGTCTATCTGATTTTACTAAAGGGAAGTACAATTAGATCACACGGAGTTTCTGATTTTACTATCTGATTTCAACACTCTTGCCTTACTTTACTGGGGAAGTGAAGTCTAATGCACAGCACAGCATAGTGTTATTAATTTATTATTACAATAATATACATTTTAGTAAAAATGATCAACTATCTCCAGCTTTGTGTTTTTAACAGGATGTTTCGATCGTGTCTTTGAAATAATAGACATGACAGCGCTCTGTTGTGGCGATTCTTTGACGCTCGGTATTCTGGCATATCGACTGCTATTCGCTTTGCTAGACTCCGCTAGACATCTGCAAGTGCCTATCCCGTAATACTTATTATGCAACTACATAATATGCTCACAGAAGCATTCATATTAGTAATTATTATTATTTAACATGACTGCGCCTGTCTCTGGTGATTGTTTAACCACTCGGCTTTCAGCTCGTACACATGGAGCAGTAAATCAACAAGCAGCATATCACGGGATAACACTGCAATATTACTACGTCATATGTTCACCGGAGTTCACCGATTGCTCGACTGATTAAATTTCAGTGCCACACAAGGCATTAATAAAAATGAATAGCAAGGTTTTGATGAATGGTTTCAGTGGTGAATATGCACGATTTTGCTGTTAATCGACCAACGTGAGAGAGCTCCAAAGTGAGGGAAAAGTGGTCGTGGTGGGGGATAAACGGCGCTCCTCCAACCGATCGAAGGTTTTTGAATACCGCTCAAATCGTTCATTGAATCCAGTCCTGTCTAGCCGTGGATCTTCTGGCAATTGAATGATTGATGACTAACTTGTAAACGCGGACTTTGGCTTGCGTGCAGCCCACATCATTCCCCGAAATCACGCAATTCATTTTGAACTGCTCGCGCACAATTCGCGCACATTGATTACGCCTGAATTCCGAACTGCAATTTCTTACGACCAACTAAAGCACCGCTCAGTGCAGTGTGAGCCGATAGATGTGGGTCTGTAGTAAGTAGGTCTAACGTGCACTTTGGTTCAGCTTTGACGGTAACTGTGACGAAGTACTTCTTTTGACCTAACAGGCTCGACCAGTCCGCCAGTTCAAAAGAACGGGCTTCATAGCGAGATCCTTACCTCCGCTCGCCAATGGTCCGATAAGCAATAAGACTTTCTCTACTTACTGAGTCCTCCGTATCTCCTCTGGAGAGGACTCCTTGAAGCTCTTCAATTCACCTCTTTTTTTAATTTCTTTTTGCGACATGGCCCGCTAGAGGAGGCGCTGCACTTTTCTTTAAATACATGCAGTAGGCTCTCTGCCTTTACCCGTGATAATTATTATTTCGTTTCTCTGAAGACCATTCATCTTGGCGGAATCATAAGCCAATGCTTTTCTGTCAAGAGAGATGGGCCAACCGGCGAAAATCAGTCGCCCGTGCGCGTTTGCCGGTCGGCAAATCAACCGCTGTGCGAAAGCGCTGTTATACCATGCACATGCATACAGTTGTGCTCCAAGCGTCCACGCTACTATTTTGTCACCAGGAATGCGCAAAGCACCCAGCACACTCGGCCCGGAGGAGCATCATCTCAGACATCTGCACAAAAACAGTATAGGTCAATTTCTTTGAACCCTCGTGTGTCCGAGCCCAGTGCCTACCCGACCTGCGCCTGCTCCCGCCAGGCGCCTGCAGCTCTAAAGAAATTCGCCTCTATCGAGTAGCCAGAGGCGTGTATCGTAAGCTTACATGAAGGTTTCTTAGTATAACACCGTTTGCTACGCAGCCCTACACGACACGTGATGCCTAATTGTTTTACCACAACATGGCCATATCCGAGGTGGATCACTAGGACAACTTAGCAATGCCAATGTGCCCATTAATGTCTTTTGCTCGGATAGGTCAAGCCATGAGTCATGGCGCCGTAGACTCAGTGTCGTGCTTTGGCACCGGGGCCATGGGTGCGCGGTCGTTCGTGAGGGGGGGAGGGGACAGCCAAAACCTTATTCACAGAGCGCCTTATCCATCTCGCCTTGCGAAAGTTGAGCCAGCTGAGTTGCGTCAATCTACGGCGCTGCTTTCCGAGTCTTTACCCGAGGCCAGCATGAGTCTTCGGCTGCTGCGTTTATTCGTGTTGTTTGGACGATGCGGTGAAACCACTCAAACAACCCGGCCAGTATAAACAGAAGATCTTCTCTCTATAAATTTCGCAGGTCCTCGTTTAACTCTCATGACTGAACAGTGTAGTTTGCTAGTCAGAACAAGTTTTACTAGTATTGCTCTCGTCAACCTGCGGTACATAATTACCGCCTTTCTTTGCCTTGCTTGGGAACTGCTGAGAGTTCTGCAGATGGGCGCCGACGGGCAGGACACTTCGCTGATGCTGTGTACTAGGCTTTGTTTCGCTCTTTTCTTGGGTGCCATTGCTGACAGCCATTCGCGAGGGTAAGTCATGGATGAGACTAGGAGGCATTTCATGCCCCTTCCCTTTCTTTGACTGAGTCGTTGGGGAGCTGTAGGGGTACTTGTTTCAACCCACGCAAAACGCGGAAACCGCAAACGCATTGCTATCGTGATCGAGAGCCAGGATTCGAATGTAGCACATGCCGTGACATGCGGCATGGAGAAAAGTGGGAAATTCCTTGTTCAAGCCTTTAGATCTACCAGACTTGGTCTCAAACCTCTAGATATACCAGACAGACAAAATAGTAGCAGTATTTAATCCTGTCCGTACTGAGCTTCTTTTCCTCTCGGAATTCTGGC
>JAOWAW010125406.1:0-12014 GCA_028565695.1 Nicola tetela
CACATACACCCACATGCACACATAAAACATATACACATATATGCAAAGAACACTATCTCTCTCCCTCCCTCCCTCCCTTCCTCCCTTCCCATCTCTCTCTGTCTCTGTCTCTGCCTCTAAACCACCTATCTACACTAACGTCTTCCTTCTTTTACAGATGCACCTTGCTCCTTGCAGCCACATCACTGCATTCTCTCCCTCATAAGTCTGGGCAGCTGTTGCCCACACAAACAGGTGAGGTAAACCACTGGCCTTAGAGTAACCGTGCCCACCACAACACCGACGGCATGTCTAAAAACAAAGAAAATCAGATAATGACAACAACTTAAGTAACACAAAACACACTGATCACATGAAACTTTCAAAAACATGATGAAGCAAAATATCTCAATCACAAGAGTGGGCCACTAAGATGCGCAAGACGACAGTTTAAATGTTTTTTTTTTTTCAGAACAATCACATGACTCTAGGAATAACCAAAGTTTTGGTGCAAAACTTTGGTTATTCCTAGTCATGTGATTGTTCTGAATAAAGTCAGTTACTAACCCAGGGTGATTATGTCATTTAAACAATTTAAATGTTCATGGCTATAGCTCCAGCTTGTCTAAAAGTGATGAATAAGACATGCTAATGATAAAGAAGAATGTTTGCATGAGACACACACACACACACAGAAGAAAATAAAAGGAGAAATAAAGATAGAATGTGGTCATTACTATGAGCTATGCAGTGGAAAAAAAAAACACAAACAGGCCAACCCAGACAGTGTGTATGTACTACAGAAACCTTCCAACAAAAAATCAGCCTTGCAACAACCAACATATCTTCATCCCTTAGATTTTCCAGCAAGGATTAACAGAATGATGATAAGACACACACACAAACGTTTTATCCATACAGCTACAATATTGGCTAAAAATTTTTGAGAAAGGTCAACTTAAGGGAAAAAAAGGGTAATGTTGTGATGGCACAGTGGATGGCAAAGGCAACTCTTGCTTGCTAGATGACTCGGTACCAAAGGTTCAAGTCATGATGAAAGAAGAGCAAAACGTTTTCCTTTTCAACTTGAGGGAGAACTCAGCATTGTCACCATCACCAACACATCTCAAATCCAAACTAACCTCAATACATTCCGCTGTGATTGCAGAAGCCGTTGCCTTCAAACATGCACTGGCAGCATGCAACTGAAATGAAAACAGAAAATTATCACACATGACCAAGAAGATACAAGGACAAACGTTGACATCTCCAACACAGAAAAGGTTCTGCGATACAGGACGGATCAAGGTAAGAATAGTTAGAATTCATATAACCCATCAACAGATTTGTACTAAGGAAAAGAAAGAAAGAGAGAAGGCAACAGCCAAAGATTTGAAGGGTGAGAGAGACAAGAAAAGACAGACTGACAAAGAAAAAGGGGAGGCAGAGGTGGGGGAGAGATAGAGAAACAGAGACAAAAAGGGTTGAGGGAAAGAGACACAGAACAGACAGACAAAGAAGAAGCAAGGCAAGAAGAGTTACAGTCTAAAGTTAAGCAATGCTTGACGAGGAAGTAACATTAAGAAACTACAGCCTAAAATCTCTGGTACAGACCAGAATGTACAGTCATTACAGAAAAGAAAATATTTTTATCTTCTCCAGCTGCAATTTAATCAAACAATGTTTCGGCTCAGTTGCCTGGGCCTTTGGCTAGACTTAGGAGATCAGTAATTTATACATGTGCACGGACATGTGAGAAAATCTAGTGAGTGCTTGCTTAGCGGTGCTACTCTAATGTAATTGTTCAGTCATATACTTGTTTGGATGTGTGACTAAATCTGACCAAAGTTCATTGATAGTTTACATTCATTAAGGCGGCATGGCCATAGTTTGATCAAGAAGTCTTTCCTTATGAGACATTTTACACCATCTCTCTGTTACTGGCTGACACACTGTAGATGACTTCTCTCACCTACCTCTTGCAAATCCTCTGGGTTTGATGGTGATGTCGCCGTGTAAGTGTGCACCAGCCAAAAGCCAGTGTAGTGGAGAGCATGCGCAAGTCCAATCAGAGGAAGCAGCTGATACTGCTGCGAGCCATAGTCCAACACCTGCACCTCCGGTTGCCTGGATGGCAAGAAAACAAGCATCACCACTAAGTTAAAATACAACCACAAAAATTGCAAGCGAAATAATGAACTCAGATAAAGCTCTACTTCAATCACTAAGCCACATTTTGATTTCCTGGCAGCAACAATGGCGATTGTTGACAAGGTAATAGGACTAATGAGAAAGACAAGAAGAGTCAAAGAAATATTCTCATGACCAAAGATGTAGGAATGTGAAAGGACGCACCGAGTCAAATTGCCAACAATGTAGACAAACAGGAAGACTGAAGAGAATTAACGGACAGCATGAAACTAGCTGTAATGAAGAGAAAAGCCAGGTGTCCTGTCATCTTGTGCCCACTCCTTACCAAAAACACACACCACACTCTCAAAAGCCCAGCAGTTACCACAAGTGACACAACTCCCCATCAGGCCATGAACGTGAAACAAAACACAGCTAAACCCCCATTCCCAACTGACCCCTAAAAATCTGTGCATCCGTATTAGAAATGAGTACCATACATCCAAATATGCTCACTATCTCACACATAAGCCTCTAAGAAAAATCACAGTGCAGTTTATAACAGCCTGAATAGTGAAATGCTGATTTGTACAGGCACAATACAAAATTCACCAAGCTGTACAACAAAGTAAGTTTATGAACTCTCCACTCAAAAATGAGAAACCTGTAGATGCTAAATAATGTACAAAAACCCTGAAAATGGAAAACTGAAAAACAGAAAGGGGGAAAAGAAATTATGAAAGAGGAAGAGAGAAGAAGCAAGAAAGAACAGTGTGCAGAGAAAAGACAGCTCAAGACAAGGACACTGGAACAATTCTTTCACTAACTTTGGATCGATTTGGCCCTGTCTTCGCACAGCACTGTAACGTACAGCAATGGTTACAGCTTGGGAGAGAGACATGCTCGCTCCAAGCACCATGTGGGCACGAACAAAAAGCATTGTTCCGTACGTTAGCTTGCTGGTGTGACCACGTGCTATAAACCGACCATCTGTGGTGACCTGGGAAGAGAGAGGGAGAGATTGTATGAGCACTAGAGTGAGTGTGAGAGAAGGAGAGTAAAGTGAGCAGCACACGGAAAGAAAGAGAGAGAGAGGGGGGAGAGAGAAATAGAGAGAGAGAGAGGAGAGACAAAGAGAGAGAAAGTGTGTGAGAGAGGACGAGAAGAAGGAAGAGAGACCAACAGAAATATAGAGCCAGAGACAGACAGATAAAACAGGCAAAAAGAAACAGAGAACAACAAAGAGGGGAAGAGAGCTAAATGAAGAAACTATGGATGAGAATGAGAGAGAGAGAGAGAGAGAGAAAGATAATGGGACAGAGAAACAGAGGCAGACTATACAATTTTTTACATATACACAGCACGGTACACACACAGACATTGAACGACTGTAAACAAGGTTTTGATATTCTTCAACTTTGATTTACCTCAGCATGCTTCATCATCATGTGCTCACGAGGAATGCGCACGTTGTCAAGCTGAAGAAATCCATTGTCAACCGACTCATAACCAAACTTTGGACCAATGTCACCGACAGTGACGCCTGGAAAAAATACCAAAATCAATAACTGTGACAACAAAGCATGGCTAGATGGCATGTTTATCGGTCAGTATAGATTCTATTTTAAACACTGCTGATTATTATTCAGGTTGTTGTGTGATGGACTGTTGTAACATTTGGTAATTCTGACAGCCACGAGGCATTACTACAAACAATTAACACATCTTTAAAGCAGGAGGGTAACTGCCAGAGCTATCCAGGCCGTTTTTAGCCTGATTTTCATTCGGTTTTTCTTTCTTTGGGAGGGCATGGTGGAGCCATTGATTTTCTGTAATTCAAATTCATTTCTGACAAAAGGAACCCACGAAAAATTAGAAAATGTTCGAAAAACACAGACTTTTGGCAAGTTTTGTACAGGTATGGAACAGTCTATCTGAGAAATGACACAAGATATCTTTGCCAAAAAGGCCACTCCACAAAATCCTGTCACGAATTTTTGAGATTTTTCTCCTACGTTGCAAATCATCAGTTTAACTAAAAGTCAGCATATTTTGGCAAAAATTGAGTTTGAACACATGTATCTTCAAAACGAGATGGAATTTTAAAAATTACTAGTAAGGTGACAACGATATGAAGATTCAGCATGCCAAATTTCATCACAATACTCCAAGCTGTCTGAGAGATAAACTCATGGAAAGGAAGACAGAATGGACTACCAGAAATGGTTATTCTATGTTTTGACAGTGAAGCTGGCTCCGTCAAGTTGGCGTTCTCCAGTGCCCTTCGGCATAGAATGACATAATTTATTTTGCTCACGTACGCGCACTGTTGGCAGCACAGAGCGTACCATGGCCATTCGCCCGTAATCATGGTAATGCGCCAGTTGGCACTTAAGCTTTGATCCGCTAGCGCTCAGGCTGTATACCTTGGTATACATGGTATAGAAGGCCTACTACTGCCAGCTGTACTGTGGCTGCGTGACCAACTTGCTTTTCCCTACAGCCGACTTGTTCTTCTGTTCCTCGTTGTTTTGTCGAAGGTTAGTCAACTAAATGCCAAAAACCCACAATTCTGTGGTGAAGGGACCAGCTAGAGCATAAAAAAGTCTCGGGAAGTTTGTTGTCATCAGGGGCTGTAAGTCAAGGTAAAGTTTTAGAGTCTCAGACCACCGATTTCAGTGGGATGGTCTAGATAGTGACTGAAGATGTAATTTCTTTCCTCTGAAGAACTGATGCAGTGGTGGAGTTTGTATCCATAATAGAAAGCCCACTTCTCCACTGAAACGATTTTACAGCAGCTGAAATGGAGGCAGCATCCAACACCGTCAAGCAACGTAGGATGCATACCCAATGTGCACGAGCACTTCAAGCAAGCGTTGTACAGTTTTGGCTGTCATACATATATTGAGATGTGCACCACAACCAATGCAAATAATTTTCTTTGTGTTTCATCACTGCAGGAGAAAGGCTTAGGAAAAACACCAAGAAGGTGTTTACTGATGTAAGCTTTCTCTCTGTTGGCTCTGGTAAGGGGACGGTATCTGAGTGGTGTGGTAGATCATCCATCTCCACCTGGCTCAGTTAGTGTTCCTCTGAAGGCTTTCTTTGATACTTCAATGTGATTTCTCTCTCTTTCTCTCTCTCTCCCTCTCTCTCTTTCTCTCTCTCTTTCTCTTTCTCTCTCTCTCTCTCTCTCTCTCTCTCTCTCTCTCTCTCTCTCTCTCTCTCTCTCTTCCTCTCTCTCTGTTGTTCTCTGTATGTCACTCCCTCTCTCTTTTCTGTACGTGTCTCTTTCTCTCTTTTAGTGTATGTCTCTTTTTCTGCATGTTTCTCTTTTACTTATGTCTCTCTGTTTCGGTGCGTTTCTAATCATGAATTTTTTTACCATGTGAATCTCCAAAGTTCCAAAACCATTTGAAGTTAGTTATATAAAAAAAAAAAAAACAAACATTGAGTGTCGTGGTGTGACTGCTGTTCTGGGTGATATGGTGTTTGCTCATGTAATACTTATACATTGTATTTGTTATTCATGAAACTTTGTAGCTCACCAATGAAACAGACATCCACTGGGAATGTCCTGAATTGAAAGTATGTAGCTGCTCTAATGAAGTAGCAGAAAACTTTTATTTTCTTAATCGGCTGAGGAACACAGCAAGGGTGCAATACAGGAGAAGACTTATCAAATGTGCGCTATATATGCAGCTCAGTAGTAAATTAAAGTTATGATTGGGCAAGCATGAAAACTGGAGGGCAATAGACTTTGTGGCAATGGAATTTCCCCAGCGATATAATTTTAGATACTGGACCAGAGGCACAGCCACGTGGCACTGTCAGATGCCGTGATGCCCCAGTAAAAGTCAGTGCTTTTGCGCACACTGTTGTTCCACTTCCCATTTGAATTTTTACATTCTGTTTTCACCAAACAATTCCTTATTCATTCTTCTTTCAACAGAAGCAAAAAAATGTAAATCACCCAAATTTGCTCCCAAGGGGTTACCCATCTGCCTTAAAGGAGTTTTTCAGCCTTACCTGGACACGGCATGTGGGTGTCAAGGTCACGCAGCTGAACAAGAAAGAGGTGTGGTCCACACTCCTGACCAGAAACTAGGAGTCGTGCCATGACCAAAGCGTGCGTACTTGACTTCCCCACTGCAGAGCAAAGACACGACAGATCAAACGTGAGGCTGATATCATCAGCTGATAATGGCCTTACAATGAGTAATATATTCTACATAATCACTGAGAGAATATGTTCAAAGTTGTACCTGCTCTCTGTCAGTTGTTTCAACAAGAGAAATGACTTTTCAGAACAAACTCGCATGATGAGAAACAGAGAATTTTATTGTAACACTTGTGAGTAACAATTTTCATCAGAGGGAAGATGTTTCAGCATCTATGCCATCTTCAGTTCTTCATCAGACTGCCTAGATGTGAAGAGTGCAAAACGTAACTAACCCCAAGGTTTAGAGGTGCAAAGTACAAATGGTACTAACTCCAAGGTGTAGAGGTGTGGGAACAGTACCCAAACAGTACCACAGCAAATCATGTCCCGCCCCTACAATCTGCCAGCAGTCATCAGTCATTCATTGCGCAACTTGTTCCCTGTGCAACTGCTCCTACATTGGTTTGACCACTCAGCACCTGCACGAGCGGCACCTCACACGCACTGACACATCAACCCACGGAACTCAGACAGCACAACGTACACGCACACACCTAAACACAGTATGGCTCAGATGTACACACACTAGCACACACCAGCCATGCACTACACAGAATGAACTTCAACACCTTGGAGTTAGTTCCATTTGTACTCTGCACCTCTAAACCTTTGGGGTTAGTTACATTTTGCACCCTTCACGTCTAGGTGGTATGGTTGAGAACTGAAGATGGTGTAGACGCCGAAACGTCTTCTCTCTGATGAAAATCATTACTCACTCCCGAGTCTTACAATAAAATTCTTTGTATCTCTCTGTCAATTGCCCAAGCAGCCGTACAGAAACCTTGCAAAGCTACAGAGGTCATCACCAAAACGTTGTTAAAACCATAACTGAAGGTTGGCATGCAATGAGATTGTAGCCTCACTCACACTCTACCTTGTGCCCAGACTTTCATCTACCTGTTCTATATGACATTGTGGTCTTGTAACATGCGATTATAAGTTAGTGTGTCGTGTCCAGTCAAAAAGAATGAGGAAACAACAGTAGACAACTGCTGGAAACAGATATGTACCCATTATTACCCGAGGCCAAGGAAATATCGGCCTGTATTTGCCCAAGCTGGTATATTGACCAATGTGAAGCTGAGGTCAACATGGCAAAGGAAATATACGGCCGGAATTTCCGAGACCAAGAGTAATAAGGGGCTTATCCCAGTAGATTAGTGAAAA
Source organism: Nicola tetela (assembly GCA_028565695.1). NCBI lineage: Eukaryota > Metazoa > Porifera > Calcarea > Clathrinida > Clathrinidae > Nicola > Nicola tetela. The sequence continues at coordinate 7,499 of JAOWAW010125406.1, forward strand.
GACCATCTCAGAGCCCTTTCTCGCTCGTTTTCGAAGAGCTTCCCACCTGAAGAAAGCACGCTGCAACTATGGGATGTGGGTTGCAATAATTGCTCTAGAGTCTGTTGTCACTGGCTGTCTGGTATTTCTGAGGCCAAGGGTTATAAGAGAAGCTAGTCCCAGTAGATTAGCTAAATGGTCGCTCCAGAGCCCTTTCTTGCTCGTTTTCAAATAGCTCAATACCAAAAGAAAGCATGTGGCAACTGTGCAACGCAGGTTGCAAGAGCTCTAGAGTCACTTGTCACTGGCTCTTGGCAAGCGGTCCCAAGTGGTGCAGTTGTTAGGAGTACGGCTTTCACTCCAGCGGTCTCGGCTCGAGCCCTCTCCTTGACTGCATTTTTATCTTCATTAATTTTTCCTTCCATTTCTTTCCTTTCAGTCAGTCTTCTCTTTCGTTCGAAGTTGACAAAGTGTAACAGAGTACTGCTGAACTCTACTTGTATTTTGGTTCTGATTTCTAAAAAAAGAAGTTGTGATAATGAAAACTGAAGCACGTAATAATGACATTATTTCATACTTAAAAGCATGAAATATCGTGTGATATTTCTGGTTGCGACTTGTATGTGAAAGATGGGAAATTGGGCATTATTGACTGGTGGATCTGGGATATCTGTTACATACTCTAGGTGCACAAAGTACGGTAAGCTAAAATTACGAACATTATACAGAGTACAGGGACTTGGGTGCTCTCAAACTGTGGTTTGATTGTCAAATTTCGAAACGAAGCCATACTAATTGTTATCTACAAAAGCAAAGTAGCACAAAAAAAATTAACTTAATGGGGGCCACTGGCCTTCTTTGGTCACACCTCAGCAATTACAGAACCAAAACAGCAAGGTCACAGTCCATCCAAAAGAGCTATGGCACTAAGATGTTCTTTATTACAAAACCTCTACAAAAAGGGTAGTGGAAAATACTCCCTTTCAAAAGCCATTACTCCATCAAACCACAACCAATTTGAATAAGATAAACTGCCTTCCCTTCAAGACCTCTTCTGTTCTGCAAAGCACCAAACCTAGAAAATGTCTGCTTTCATTTTCAAGGACGTCCATTACTCCTTAAACAAATGCTGCCCAAGGAGAATCAGGACAACGAAAAGAAGAAGACTGAGAAGACCACGATGGAGAATAAAGAAGACTAGTACTTACATCCACCTGGCCACCATTTAGTGGCTGTCAAAGTTGGAGAGTTAACAATGAACTCCTGCCGTTCCGGATCATAAGTTGATATTGTTTCCAAACCACGGATGAACGTGCCTGGAATGTGGAGAAGGCAAAGAGAAGACAAATGATGGGGAAGGCCATCACACACAATGAGAATCACATAGCTGTATGTCGCTGGAAAGAAATTTACAAGATTGACAAACATTGTGAGAGACAATCTGAAACTCCCAAATTAGAAAACGCTTGTAGAAAACAGCATGAAACATAGGAACTGGTGAGTATTGACAGAGCAAATAACGACATTTACAATAAAGCCAGAAGAAGTTGATTCGATGGAGAGAAGAATCACAGAGAAACAGTTCAGCAAAAGACATGAGATTGACACACAGAGGGAAGAATAACCGAATAAATATCAGATGTAAAGAGAAGAAACAGGAGGAAGGCAACGAGAGCAGGGAAAGACACAGATGCAAGAATGAAGGGAGAGGCAGAGAAAGACAGCGAGGAGACTCGCAGAGAAAAGCTAGGAAAGGAAAACAGATAGAAATAGAGAGAGGGAGAGAGTGTGGGAGAGAGAGAGAGAGAGAGAGAGAGAGAGAGAGAGAGAAGGGAGGAAGAGAGAGAGCGGGGGGGGGAAGAGAGAAAAAGAAACAGTCTTAGAACAGACCAGGACCGCACCATGCCCAAGCTCAGTCTGCGCATAAGTTCCAATGATTCGATATTTGTCAATAAGAGGTAACCACTTGTCCAGCTGTTCTTTTGTTGCCTGGCCCTAGAAAAGAAATGGAAAATCTGTTTTCATACATCTACTCCACATTTGAAAATGTGCTAGCTCCACTACCATGGAGGAAGAGTTCTCAAACTTTAACACACACTCTCGAACAATGAAGTGAAATAAACAAAGACAGGAAAACAAAATATCATCAGGGTGTATAAGAAACACAAAATACACACAATCACACATACACATAAACAAACACATATATACTGAACATAACCACAATCACACAAACCAATCACAAATATACATATATCCACAGACAGAAAGTAACAAAAAAATTATACACAGCCTACACACCTTATACGCAATCACGCATGCATACACTCATACACAGTTGCAGTCACACATGCACACTTATACAAAGGAAGATAACCAGACAGGAAACCTTGCAAGATCTGCTCAGTGACTCTTGAATGATTCTGTAATAATCTCACACGGACATACCATAAATCCAGTCCTGAACATGATGCGGTGAATGTTCAACGGCAGTGACTCAGAGTTGCAAGCTCTGTTAACATAAAAAAATTCTTGATGTATGAATATGCAAGGCAGATAGAATTACAGAGAGAAAGAGAGAAAGAGGAAGAAAGGAGACAGCAAAAAAGTGGACAAATTTATCAACTGGTTTGGAAAACAAGACATGACAAAAAGCAAAAAAGGAGCACTTTGCACATTATCAAATGTAATAAACTTCTACAAAACAGTTCCTTCATATCAAACAGACCAGTAGCAACTACAAGTTCCCTATGCTCATCCTAACATGAGCACATTTATACCACAACAAAATGTGGTGAGAGCTGCACAATCACCCTAGTAACCACGTAACAGCACATCACAGCGGCATAGTGGGTGATTTCTGGTGGCCTGTAAAATGCCAGCCCTTCCTCATAGTAAAATGCTTCGGAGCCTTAATTCCTACCATGTCGTGATCTCTGAAAACTCATCACAAGAGTAAAATTAGGACATACCTTGAGAGCTTCTTGCCAACCTTAACAGTAACAGTTCTATAAATATTCATTTTCACCTTTGATGCTACTGTAATTAGTGCTCCACATTCAAACATTGGTCTTTTTGACAAAGGTGACGTTGGATAGTACATGTGTTACTGATCATGCTGCCATCGCACCACACAAGAAAACACACAGAAAACTTTGTCACCCAGCATTTTCTAATATCTTGTTATATGCCACGCTGTAGTACATTCTGCAAGTGTTAAAATGCACATGGAACCCTTGCGGGCCCTACTATACATAATCTTGAGCGCAAGGGCAGGAAAATCTTGGCATCAATCTAAAAGAAATTGATGCCAGTAGATCTACAGGTACACAAAATGTAGGTATGGGATGGGCATGGCCTCAGAGACAGGCTGACCATGTCAAGAGATGTAGATCTACGCTATACAAGCTCGTTTGGTATACTACATAGGTACAGTAGATACTCAGTACTTGTAGCCAGTGTTGCCAACTTGAATATTCAAATATCAGTACGTAGCCTACTCCCTATCTAAAAAAGAAATGCTACTTAATCTTCCACAACTAACCGTATTTAACGCATCAGTCTAGTCTTTTCTTTTCTTCTTTTGTAAAGGGATCACTTGTCTGTCAGGGTCAAGCAGTGATGCAGAAGTCACTACCAGTAAGATAAGACTCTACTTCAGTTTTAAGCAGTCAATCTTCATTCTTGGCCATGCTGACTTAGGCTAGTAGCGGTTGAAAGCTACAGTGGGAACTTGCGGTCTTGGAACAACACACATTCTGCTGACAGCTAGTAGGGGCTTCATGCCACGCTGATCATGCAAGTTGACAACTGCTACATATGCGCAGCTAGCTAGAGCAGTGCCGGTGCAAGCACACATGCATAGATCCAGGCCTAGAGCTTGTTGACAAGATAAACTTGGAGTCTTCAAACGATGGTGACTGCTTCAACCAGGTAAAGCCCAGAATGATGATGGAGAACCTAGAACTGAATGATGACAGCACCAGCAAGGGTCTCCATATTTTTCAAATCAGCCAGCAAAGAAATTTGCCAGCTGGCTCCAGTTAGAACCCTGCTGCTACATAATCAAGCATTTTTTACTCCCTCTTTTTTATCGGTAGGCATCGTTACATTGCCAGTAGGCAATTTTCTTGCTCTAAAATCAGTAGACTACCAACAAATCGGCAAGGATAGCAACCTTGATGTGTAACACACTCACACACATAGACAGATGCCAATAATCCCTGGAAGAACCTATTACCTGTCCCTGGCAGGCCAGGCAAGGGTAATAAATACACCCTATGGTTCAGTGATAAACCTGATTAAAGGGCCTCATTGATCACACCGCCACATGCTGTGGCACAACAATGAACAAGAACAGGCTCGGAGCTCCGTTAAGCCAAGACAGACAAGTCTGGACTGTAACAGTCACTGATTTTCAGGTAATCTTGATAGTTCTGAAGAACAGGAAAGCATAGCTAAAAGTCAACGCTCCACCTGAAGATCAGGAGGACACCCCTTATCCTCCCCACCCCCACCCCCCACAAAAAAAAAAAAA
>JAOWAW010125417.1:5048-23337 GCA_028565695.1 Nicola tetela
TCGAGGGCGGTGTTTATTTCAAAATGAAACGGACAAGGGGTGCGAGCGAGCTCCGGCGATGGTGATTTTAGGTATGTAGATGATATTAGCACATAAGCACTGACCGCCGCCAAGGAGTCTGGGCGCACTCCGCAGGAAGTGCAGACAAGTCAGGTGTCGAAAGCGACAACAGTATTAACATTCGTGACACCATCCCAACTCATGATTGTTAATAACCCATGTCAGGGTCGTGCTTTCCTAGTGTTGGCAATGATAACCGTATGTAGAAGACGTTTGAAAGATTGTTTCTCATTAGTAATTAGTAATTATAACTTCTGATCTGCTTCAAAGTTACTTCTTCAACTTAGTAGTAACTACTGATATCTAGCATTGTCGTCTCAATTCCTTAACTGCATGTGTTTATTTTCGAAACACCAGTTACCGTACCTAACATATATACATGTACGTAATAATCACCGCTCTCGATGGCGATTATCAGTAATCGCTATGGCGATTATTCGAGTGCGGCGGCGCTGATTGTCTGCGGCGATTATTCGAAGGTGGCATTTTTTCGAAGAAATACAGTGCATGTGCACGCTACCCAACGAAATTACGTTATATATATGTAATAAGGAAAATTCGTTATAAGGCAATTTTTAGGCCGGTCTGCTCGTTATAGATATACATGTCAGTTGAACTTAGTTTTTTTTAGTCACTTAAAGAAAGTAGACTGTAGGCCTGTGTGCGCTTTAATAAGCTCGCTGACGTGGCCGTTGAATGGCCGCCGACCAGAGGCAGTGCTGCCTGTTGTGTTCGTTGCCGTTAACGCTTTGGGTCAGCATGCCCTTGGCCTCAACTTTTCAAGCTGAAACCTAGCACCAACGTTTAAAGCGCCTGCTCCTTCATTGTTCTTGCAGCCTGTAGCTACCCACACACTGAACTGCTGCCTGTGTGCAACGGAGGTCACTGTGTGTGAAAGGTCCGGGGAGACCGTGACGAAAAGTGCATCGCCGCAGTGAGCCGCAAGCACTCGCAAGCAAATTCGCTGATTCGATTCGATCGGTCTCCAGCTGCACGTGTAACACGCACAGTAGATCTACGGTTGAAAAAATAAAAAATCGAAATACGCATTTTACTCGCCATACCAAATTTTGATTTCCGTGGTCTGTCAGGGAGGAAAATTAAAAATCATTGAGAATGGCCGAAAAGTGCAACGGTATGGTGGACTCTGCGCCGGAACCACTCGCCAAAAAGCCAAGGCATGGCGAAGTTTCTTCCTCAGCTGTAGCGGCGTGTTAGATTCCTGTGTGCCACAGCCACTAAGATGCTACCGCTTTCTGGGTAAGAATTTTCCAGGACCGTTAGTAAGTTGTCAAACGTAGTAAGGAAAAGACGTCGTTATCGATTCAATTGATAAGTTAAAAAATTGCTCACCAAAGACCCGAGTTAAACGACGCTTTGTAGTTCGTTCTATGTTAGCCTATGGACGAAAACGGGCGAGTTTTATAAACGGCAACAGTTACTAGTCTGGTGGCTCGAGCGCCTATAGGACGATATGTCTTACACTCAGTAGAGCGAACGGAGTACAATATTTGGCCGAGTGCGGATTTTCAACTTGAACCGGCTCCCACTTGCCGTCCTGGTCCGGACTCGGAAGATGTTTTTACTCCCCGGAAGCAGCGCAAGAAGCGTGGAGACTAGGAACCACGAGTCGAACACAAACCTTCAATTAGCGACGAAGATATGGAACATTTGAGAAGATACTTCCAGGATGTGATGACTGAGTGCGGTAATCCAAATTGAATCAGTATTGTTGGTTTTACATTGCGCTGCACATTACGCTGCACTTCAAGTGCGTTACGTGACAGCGAGAATCAAACAAAGTTGATTCAGGCTGGGAAGTCCGAGATTGTGTTTCAGTCAGACGGTGATGGTCAAGAGTTTGTGACGCTGGGGAGTGATTTCCAGTCCAAGAACTGCCGTGGCGGAGTAAGAGTGAATGGCAGTGAATTCGAAACTTCCGCCGGCGGTCCGGGCCCGGGGAAGGATAACACTGGCACTGAGACTCGCGTCAAGTTGCCGCTCTGCGCAAGCTCATTTCGACTCGGAAAAGCAATCCTGGCCCGATGTCGTGGACACGGTCGAAACGAAAGCACGCCCTCCGCCCGTTCATTTGGACATGAAAGGAAGCGCCTTCAATACTGCTGACTTAACTATCAACCGAACCGGTTTGTGGTGGCCGGATGCCATGTCTGGCGTCGAAACCGTGACCCGGCAAGCAGTTTCTTTAGCAGAATTGCCAATCGAAATATGAACGTTGGTCGTGTTGGTCTTCCCGCTAAAAAATAAACGGTCATTATTCAAGTTCCAATAAACACTGCTGTTAAGGGCGAATAATACTCGAGTTGTAAAAGTATGGTATCAAATTAATGAGAAAATTTCGATAACTGTTGAGAGGTTACTGATATAACAAGATATCACATAAGTTAGGAGATAACGCCGGGAAGAAGAAGAATTAGAAAGGGAGAAATCACTGAACGCCGGCGAAGCTGGTGAGAAAGAACGAAGAAAAAATAAAAAAATTAATAGAATGAAAGAAATTAGCTGTGAGTACGAGTGCGAGCTCGAGATCATAGACGAAATGTCGCCATGGCGACCGATTTGACGTGCGCGTGCGTGCGTACAATTGTTGACGATTGCAGTCTTCGGCTCCGAAAAGCTCAGCCTGAACTGTGGCGCGCACTCAGGTGCAGATCAGGAGATCTGCTTGTCGTGGACTGGCTATGCTGCGTGTGCAGGTAGATCTACATTCGTCGAAGAAGTCTACAGTTGAGATTTCACCTGTGGTATGGACTATGGTGGCAAGGCCATGTTACAGTAGATCTACTAGCTTTTCAAACGGCTTCAGTGCCTGTGAACGGTCTCTGGTGATTTCTGTAAGAAGGTCCCAGGCTATTTGTCGTTTCTCGACAATTTGAAAGTGCTTCCTGAAGACCTCTTGAGGCATGTTGAGGCCATGCATATTGTGTCCTCTATATGGACAAGTGCATGTAGAGTTACACGTCGAAAATTTACTCTTTGGAGACTGAAGAATTGCCCAGATCGTGTTTTCATGGTTATGGGATGTTTTGCGACAGAAGCCTGGGACGAGAAAAACTTTTGCCGCCAGGTATGCACGATGTGTTTTCAGGCCGTGGATGAATCTCAGCGATCCCACAGTGGTGCCATACTTAAATCTGTGGGGCTGCTTGGAAGCCGGAGTGTAGGTGTTTACAGAAGACTCTGCACTCCTTCTCTTCAAAGTCACGATTTGATGGAGACACAATGTCAAGCTCAAGTACAACAAGCGTCGTCGTGGGATCAGATAGTAATTGTGGAGAGGAAGATGAGGAGCGTTTTAGGCTTAAACCGTTACAGGGCGTTCCTTATCGCATGTGAGAGGCAGTTATGGGAGTTGCATAATCGAAGAAAATTGCCTGTGAAAAGACTTTCTCATTTCGTACAGTATGAGTGCCGTGATTGGCAGCCGTTGTATTTAGCGATCGGTCATGTTGTACGGTTGGTAGACAGTGGCTTCTTCCCTTATTGGGAAGTGCAGAACTTTTTTCTTCAAGTTAGTCGTCGTCCTCATTCGTTGCGGAGACGAGCGCAGTGCGAACGTCTGGAAAGCTTGGTGAACCTTTTGGAGAGAGACATGAAGCTGTTACCATCGAAGCTGTTAATTCAGTCGCTATTAGCAGCAAGTATTCTGCAGCTGAGAGTCGGTCCCTTGATGGCTGGTGTTGAGAAGTTATTTTTTGACAGGTTGCATAAACTTTCGGTAGCAGAACGTTTACTTCTGGTTATTGCATCTGCCCGCACTTCGGCCCTTGAACGGGACCATTATGATGGCAGACAGTTCTGCTTTAAGTTTCTGCTAGAGTACGCCCGTCATTTGAAAACCGTTTCACCTAGTTTTTGTGTGTGGGTCCTGATCAACTTGACGTTTGCATTTTCTCAATATGATCAGTTTCAGCAGAAGTTGTTGCAAAGTTTCTTTTTTGTTGAGGACACACTTGCTGGGGCACTACCATCTCTAACTGGTGCTGATGTTGCACGCTTATGCGCAGCTTTGAATATTTTATCATACAGAGCAGATCGTATTCCAATCAAGTACTACTTCTTAAACAATCTGAAATACCTGTTGACAGGGCCTTGGCATCTAATTCAAATCTTCCATTACATTGCCAAACAGGGTCTCATGGATGAAAGAACTTTGCGAAGCATCTACACTGGCATTTCAAATTTTAAGCTGTGGGTTGCCAAAGACATTGACTTGTTTCTCGCATCGCTGTCATTTGTGCGTACTACTATGCCACTGCTTCATGGTACTTATGAACTAGCTGTTGTTGTCAAACGTGAAATCTTACGGCGACTCTTGTGTGATCTGACATCATTTCCTCCAGCGCAATGTGCTAGTTTGTTTCACTCAGGTGCTGTTTTCTTTAAGCACAAATCAAACTTTATAGATGTACTATTTGAAAGGGCTGTGCAAAACTTGAGAGATGTACCACTGTGGGCTTTAGCCAAGTTTCTCATGGGTGTTGCTCATTTGGATCGCAATTCCCAGTATGTGGATGACCTGCTAAAGGCGTTGCAAAATCGGCCAGTCTCTTCTATGACTTTGAACCTGCGAGATATGATTACTTTGTGCAAGGGCTTTGTCAACACGCAGCTTGTGGAAGAAAAGTGGCTCAGTGGGATTTCTGAGGCATGCAGGCAGCACCTGTACTTGCTAGGGAAAAACCGAAAGTTGACTGTTGTGATTTACAGCTTGGCTTTGCTTGGTTTTCAATGTAAATCGCTTTTCCTAGATATATCGAAATGGTTAGAGGAGCATCCTACAGTGGCTGCTACATGTCCGTGGAGTGATATGATACAGATCCTATGGGCATGCGCATTTCAGGGTGTCTATCCAAAGAAGACATTAGGGCTCTTTTCTAGGCTAAATCCATCATCTGTTGCTGCGTTGAAGGAGATTGATAAGATACCACTGCATCAGCTTGCTCTTCTGTGCAAGGGTAAGTTTGGAGATGACTTATTGCGTCATAGCACACAGGCTATGCTGCTGAAGGAACTGAAGAAACGGGAGCGTGCTTTGCCAGCTAAAAGCTGGGGGTGTGTGCAAGGCATAGTAGACGTATTCCCTCCTGGTCACGTGTGGGAAAATGTGCAGACTCCAGAAGGTATTGTAATCAGCTGTATGATTTTGAGGAATAGAGGTGGTCAGAGTGTGGGCTTCGTAGAGTCTGTTCCTGAGGAGACATCAGCTGAAGATGTTCGTAAGTTTGTTGCTTGTGGGTGTCAGCCAGTGGCAGTGTTGGCTCTTGGGCAAGTGTGGTTCAGCTCCTGCGGGACCTCAATGCTTGGGTCTGCTAAAGTTATGTGCCGGATCTTGATTAGATCTGGCTGGGAAGTGTTGGTGATTTCGGCAGAGGACTATGACTGCTCGGTGGAGAAAAGGGATTTTTTGCTGTGGCAACTTAGCTTTGCAGGTTTCCACTTTTCTGAAGGAAACCCATAGTTCTGTAAAATATTTCTGAGCTTCTTTTTCATAGTAAACATGGAAGAATCACCAGACAAACTTTCTGTGATGAGCAACTCTATAATACTATGAGCACTGAATTTGATCATGTGGAAGGAAAAAAAATGCATTTGATATTTCAAATATTTTTCACTTCCCAATGAATGCACATAAATTAAATAGTATGGTCTTATTTGTGTGGACGTTGTTGAATGCTTGAAATGAACGCTTCCGAATGGTATAGCAGACGCTTGACAAAGTATATTGAGGTGGAATGCTGATGACTTGTTTGTGGGAAGGCAGGGCGAGTGGTAGTTGTGATGTCTTGCAGGATGTTGTGACTGTTTTGAACAGGTACGTAGTTTTGTGAGGATGTGCTGTTGCTGTTGTTACTGTGTTTGTACAAACAACGTTGGTCCACACAATACATTGTTGGTTCAGGTCTTGTATGTTGAAGTCATCTGAAAGGGAAAAACGTGTTTTGGGCTCACTTGCATGCTATGCATGCTCATCCATTCACTTGTCCTTGGCTATCTGTTTTCAAGTGCTGGGTAGGCTCTGTGATCCATAGATCTAGAGGCCCTGTTTTTGAAAGTTTATGGTACAAGTGTATATGGGCAGCAGAGGTCTGACAGCTGTGGGATGTTTTCTTTATACCGTAAAGAGACAAAAGTTTTGTTGGAAAATCCATGCATCCCGCCTCATTCGCAAACGTTTTCCCTGCAAAAGCTTGAAATTGTCAAATATTTATGTATCTGTCATGCAATTTTTTCCTTTTTACTGTATTTGGAATGGTCAGGTTGCAATTGTAATATTGTCTTCACATACTCAGTCTGTGTGCTATTGCTGGACCATATACCAGCCAGCAGTCAGTGTGCGCATGTCTGGAAACAACGCACCAAACGAATTTAATTAATTAACAAAAGAGAGTGCATTTTGTCAAGAATTTCTTTGTGATTGGCATATTCTTTACCAGCCAAATGCTGATGACCACATAGTTGATTGGTTATGATTGCGATTTGTGGTGAGGAAAGTATATACTGCAAAGTCCAAATGTAGTTCTGAGTGTTAGGGTGCCTGACTTAGGCCGAGTAAAAATGTAGTTGTTTTTCATTCCCTCCTAGCCCAATGCCATAGGTAACTTTTTATTTTCGCTGAAATAATGCACAAAAATATTTTCCTGTTATGAAAAATCACATGAACTTCTTGGCTAGCAAAGCCAAACTTTCTTCAGAGGACTGATGCTAAATGAAATCATTCAGTTCACATGTACTTACGGTTTCTAATTGCCCTTCATTGTCCTGCAAGCCTATGCATATGGTGGCTTGCTGACATCTCACCTCTAACAGTAAGCAGGACTCCTGCTTGACACTTCCTGAGGAACAAAGAAGAAGAAGAAGAAGAAGAAGAAGAAGAAGAAGAAGAAGAAGATAGCAGGCCAATAATGCTAGCACTGAGGAGATAACAAAATCATGTGTTGAATTATGTACAGACATATATATGTAGGTATAAACATATCTGCCAAGAGCAACCTTGCACGGTCACCTGGCAGCTCTCCAGGTCCTCCGCTTCAGTTAAAAACAGTTGTCTTTCCTGTATAATCATGCAGACTTTATGATACTCCAGACCATACCCTCATGCATGGGAACACTGATTGACAACAAAATCATGTTTATGTACAATTACACATGCATTGCCATATTTTGAACATTGTCAAGGACAAGAAAAAAACCGCAGCTTCAGAGAAAATGGTGTAATTATTTTCACTCAGTAGACAAACAGCCAAACCTACAATGAAAGAAAACACCAAAAGCACACCATATACAGTAATACCAAAAAGCTACCTTTTCTGCAGGTACAAAATTTTGCGGTCTTACAATAAGCTGTATTTGTCAAGTGCTAATTTTAGCAAATTTCAGAAGAACTTCTGATCTCTTTGCAACTCAACCGAGCAGCTAGACTCTGTTACAAAAACATTTGGTGGAATTGGTAGTGAAGTTCGTATCATTAGCCAGGCAATTGAAGCATACATATGATTCCATGCATCAGACCTGGACCAGGTATGCACACCAATTTCCATGTGGCCTACCTGTTTTTGTTAAAACTGGCAGGCCATGCTCTACAGATTACAACGAAGTGGGTTGCTCTTGGTGAGGAAGCATATGCATACAGATCTTTGCCATACAAAACATGGTTACTGTTGACGTAGACAACCATACATGGCAAACTTTCACTGCAGAGGGTCATCAACATTGGCAAGATCTATTTCCAATGTCTGCTTGGCGTTGCAGCGGAAATTCCCGCCCTGCTGTTTGCTATGGCAGTACAGCAATGTGTAAGCTAAAATGTGAACATTTCTGCAAGCTTACACGTAGGACGTATACTGTGCTACGCTTTCTATGTGTATGCTAAGCTTTCCTATTGACTATAGTTACTCCAGTGTTGCTGAATTCATTTTGGTGACAACTAAATTTTGCGATTTTGACCTACTTGCCAATTTACCCTGAAATGAGCACCCATAAAAAGTAGCCTTGAGGTAGCAAACCATTTATAATGACTGGAGTAATCTTGCTCATAAAAAAGACTTCAGTCTATAATGTGGATTTTGTTCTCCATGGTGTATATATGTACAAGATATACAGTTTATCAGTGTCTGTTGTACAGTTTTCTTCAGAATTTCAGTGATTGATGGCCAGGCTCCTAGGTTTGTGGTGGTTGTATTAAGTAAGAAGGACTTGGTTTCTCGAAACAGCCAAACCCAAAGCAAGCTCCACAACTGAGAGGGCACAAACGTGATTCTTGAACTTCTTCCATCAGGCTCAGGGAAGGACTTGAAAATTCTTCGAGCGTTTCCATAATGCTGTAGAAGTAATTTCTGAAAGCCTCGTCCTCTTCCAGCTGTAATAGTTGATGTGTTGCTGCAAGTGGTCTTACACCAGTAAACAGTGAGGACGTCTCTGTTCCAAACTGAACGCCATTTCTTCCTATCAAACCACTTGAATACGAATCAGGAGAAATTGAGTACGTAGATGAGAGATGCGGGTACACTGATCTTGAGCCGTTTGGTTGACCTGAAAGAAAAGGAAAGCAGGCCAACCAAATTGTTCTAAGTCTATCGCATGGATCAACAGAATCCAGTTATTCATGGTTTCAATTATGCATACAACTACACTTACAGTATATTGTAGTACCAGTGAATGTACAGTGGATCAGCAACACATTCACATGTACAGAAATACTGATAGCTATGCTAGGTACAGTGTACCCACATTGTGCAACACAAGTTTTGAGAACAGAAATGAAAACATAATTTCTCACTGGCAAATGGGGAAGATGAAAGGGTAAGTATCGGTGATGGCGAAACTGACTGTGTGTACAGCATCTCTGTTGACATGTGCACAGTGATGTCCGCTGCATTGGTCACAGCTAAAAAATAAGAACAGGCGAAAGCGAAAGATTGAGTTTTGGGTGATGGCAGGTCCAAAACATCCGACCTTGATTGTAAACAAATGTCACAAACAAGCCGCCTCAATGCACTGCAAATGTATGGCTATCTCTACAGTTGCATCATTCAATAAAAACACAGATTAAGGTAAGCAGCACACAGTAGTAGCTGCAACAATTTGATTGCCAGATTTGCTGAATATTTGAGGTGAATAGTGCACATGTTCTAACCTGAATAAGGTGGTGAATATGCTTGGGGTGTTGCCAGTGCTGGCTTTGTTTCTGGCACTTCAGCTTTAATGACCTTCGAAGCCAAAGGTGGTGTCAACGAGCGTTCTGAGTATCTTTCACTGGCAATTGTCTCCCTGTCAAATACACAAGTCAAACACCATTCAGCACTGTTAACTGTCTCTGTCAAAGAGACAAGCTACATACCATTCACTGTTGACAGTCTCTCTGTCAAGCAGACATGCAAACCACAGTTCACTGTTGACTGTCTCTCTGCTACACAAACCACACACCATTCAGCTGATTAGTATTTAGCTTGAAGACTAGCCAGTGGGACTAACTTAGCATGCAGCAGTAAGGGTATAATCTTAGTCATGCGGCGAACAGTAGACTTAGACGCATACATATGCATAACTAGTGTAACATATGTACAGTAGGCACACACTACCTGCCACATGCACCAGTACCTCGCACAAGCACCAGTGCATACACATGCTTGCTAAGACACAAAATGACAACCACCAGATAGATATACACCTACATAATGAGCTTGCAGATGCGAAGTATTTGACCAGCAGAGTCTCGCGCTGCAGCTCATCATAAAAATTATAGGAATTACGCAAACAGTTTTGCCTATGCTTGTATAGGTCATACAAAAGAGATGCTGTTCTCTAGAATTTGCTTGTGTGAAGGGTTGGTTGCTTCTTAGCAAAGGGATACAGTATGCTTAAGTATCATCATTGTCATTACAACCAGATCACTGCCATCTTGGATACAGTTTAATTTTTATCTCAGTTATCAACTCAGGTGTCCTAAGGCATGCAACAGGGCTCTGGTGGTCAGGTAGTGTCCCGGATGGTCTGGGCCAGATGTATCCTTGACAACATGCTGAAGCAGCTACTGCTGCAGCATGTGCAGATCGATCACATTGGCACCACGCATGCATACTATACTACAGCTGCACCTTTATGTACACATGCATGTATAGTCTATACTATAGCTGTGCTGCATGTACAGCTAGCAGCAGCTGTGCAGGTCTTCATGGTCTTCCTGCATGGTCTTCAAGGCATACCTTGAGTTAGCTAACTGACCTTGCGTTGTGTGGAATGCCAAGGTGTTGGAAACCATGATTGCCTTTGTCAGCTGATACAAGTTGGAATAACTCTGTGATGCGTGAAGTTGGGTTTTACAGTGGACACATATCGTTGTGCTGCCGTCACATCAAGCAGCCTGTTAATCCTGCAATGGGACGATGTTGAGCACTTTGAGGTACTCTCTGTCTGTCCTGCTAGCTGTTTGTGAAATCACAGAGCGAAGATCAGTACATACCTTGGGCACCCAGATGTCAGGGCATGTGTGTTACTCGTACAGCATGGGTGATGGAGCAGCCTGAAAGCAATCCAACTACTGTGTGAATAGCGCTGAGAATGCGTGCAAAGTTACAACAAAGAACAGTGCAGGTAACCGAGCCGTAAAACGATTGACACTGGAGGATGTTTGCTACCTTGTAACAAGTTGTTTGATTTTGTTCACAGACAATGCTAGCTGCTGTCACAAACAAGCTATGCATGTACTAGACCTACTGGCCACGTACTGAAATCGTGCGCCAAGCACAGCAGCAGTTAGCTGTAGCAGTATCCCGCTATTTCGGTTTCTATGGTAAACACGGTGCTGTTTGCTGGTTGAGTCACTTTTAAGGTCTCCAGCAGCTCGCTTCCATCCAGTTGCATGCCTATCCTAAGTTTTACCTTTTCTCTTTTTGCTAGGACTGTGAAGCACTTAGTAGTGAACAAGATAGTGGACTTCACAAAAACCTTGCGATGTCCTCTGGCCCTTTCAAACTGCACAAAGCATGACATGGGTCTGAAAACAGTCACTTATGGGCTTCACATTGAAGAGGTCAAATTTGTCTCTATACATTTTAAAATGGAGCGAGTCTGGGCTGCAACACAACCTTTGCTTAGCTGTGAAGAGCTGCCCAACAAAAAATATCGCAGGTTTCTTTTGCCTAAAGCAACTCTTCCTCTCATCCCTAACCAAGTTTCAATTCTCTACTTGGCATTTTACTGTCCTAGCAATGCCTTCAAAGTGATGAACTGCTTGGCTGACAAAAGGTCATAGGTCACCACATTCCAGTGGGTGCATTGTTACCAAACATGCACTATGAGGCTTTTGTGGCAGGCAATAAATGTCTACCAAATTTGAAGCCTGTATGCCGTCAGGAAGTATCAACACCGATTTTCACCCTTAGGGTACACCATTGCATACCTCAGGACACCTGAGAACCTCAGTTGATCAAGTTGTTATCAACTTCTTCTTTAAATCAGAAGTTTCCTCATCAGCAGTAGCACCATTATTTTCTTATTATTATCACCACAAGATCAAGGAAAGAGATGACCAACCTGATTCCATCATTCTGCTCATCGGAATAACTTCTACGAAGCAACTTGCCAGTCATCACTGAGTGCTCCTCAGCCGCACCAGAGCTCAAGGTCGTCGTTTGCGTCTGGTGATTTGCCTCATGGCTACGCAACTGCAAACGTGGTTTCCCTTCGTGTGATTTCAATGAGTATGTGCAGGAAACTGAAGGCAAACTGTATCTGTCACAGACAGCTTCTGCGAATCGGGCTTGCTTTTGTGAGGACCCTTCGGCATCGCCTTTTCCTTCTCTCTGTGTGTTATCTCTTTTACGTTTACATTGGTAGCAGCGTCTTTCCACAGTATCATCTGGCTCAAACAGGTTGCTGGCATATCGAAATGCCTTGGCATATGGGTTCAAAATGACCTTGAGATAGCGCACGCTTTTACTGTGGTACTGTGTAACAGCGATGAAGTTCATCTCACTAAAGTGAAAGGTGTAGATCGTTGGTTGTTGGAGATGGTTGCCCTGTTTGTCTGTGATCTGGACAAGCTCAAAGAAGAGGCCATACTTGAGTCCCGGTGTGATGCAGAGAGGCTGAAAAGCAAAGGCACAGACATTGTTTAAATCCCTGATTTCTTATTCTTTGCAAACAGGTGTGAGCTTAGTATGTGGAGTTTCATGCATGGTACTGCAGCAGTTCATGTATATTCAGTGTTGGTCAGAATTGACTCGCTGCAAGTCATCACAATGGAGTCCCTGCATCTCTCCATGAACTGCTTGCTGCAAGCAAACTGAAGCTGCCAGGAAAAAGCTTGCTGTGAACCCAACTGATTCAATTTATTGCAATGATTAAACGCATGCTTGCCTCAAGTTTTGTTCCAACCACTGCAGTGATAAAGGCTATTAAACTTTCTCCCCCTGAGGGCCATAATTAAAATCACAGGAGCCACTTACACTGGGTAAATGATTGAGTTCTCCTATCAGTCAAAGGCCTTTGTAAGGGAATCCCAATTACAGTCCTTTTTTTTGTTAAAATAAGGGGCCTCCAATTCACTTTCACTTTTCAGAAATGGTTATAAACATGCTAGACCTATGTGGTTAGTTGTTAATGAGTTCTGAAAATCAAAACCCATGAATTTTAGGTTTCTCCATATTTCTAAGTTCATCCGGGAACTACCTCAGCCACCCTCAAAAGTTGAAGTTTCTAGGCAATTTTAAGCCCTGGCTTCTTTACAGGTAAACCTGCTCAAAGAGCACAAATGCAGACAAATTATGTGATTCCTTAGAACCTATTAAAATGTAGTTCAGGGTTTTGAGATCTGAGTGCTGGAAAATGCCCTGTTTGTATAAGGAGAAATGGTACTAGGTCAAATAGGCACAATCGATTGAAGAGTTGCTGCTATGAGAAAATGATACCCAGACAGCAAGCGCATAGACACCAGGCCGTGCGAAGGCTGTGCAGCCCTGGGAGTGAAACATGACAAAAATGTCCATTTGTGGCGTCGCAACCATGGTTTGTTCCAAAGGCATAGGGTTACTGGTATTTGCCACAGAATAACCAGCCATTCATTGTTCTGGACATAAAATTCACACAGTTGAGGGTCGTAGGTAGGTGAAATGGACCGTTGCTAGTTCAGCAGGAAGACTGTTTGGTTCAGTTTTTTTTATTCTGGCCAACCCTTGAGGGAATTGTGTATCAATGTGGAGATTTTCCTCCACATTTTCATGGAGAGAGGTGGTTGAAATGGAAAAGTTGAATAAAACAGGTCATTGCAGCTCTGTCACTACTGCTTTGAAACTGAGTCTGTGTGAGTTGGCATGGTTGTTACATGCGCAGTGGGCACAGCTGCAGAAGCTGCGGGAGGCCTTAATACATTTTCTACATTCAACTTTCTGTACCTTCACATGATAACATAATCGTTTGGCTGTCAGCAAACAGAGTGACAAAGCACCTGCCACTGCCAAATAGCACAACTATCCCAGGGACAATCAGCTACCTGGTTACATCATAAAACAAATCGTTACCTTCTTCGAAATCTAGTCAGCTATGCACCATGTGGCACTACAACCTCCCTCTAGTGCTCTCTTTCTTGGTCATCTCAATGTTTTGGTCTTCGCTTTCATTTTCAACACAATCCTTGGAGTTCAAGAGTACCTTCCCAGTAAATACAAAAAAACCGAAATGCCAAAATTTTGCCTACCCACGACCTTCATCAGTAATGACCTGTCTGGTGAAGAGAAAAGATACCTCCTTTGAGAAGCCTTTCACATAACAAAAACTGCCAAAACAACACAAGTTCTTTCCAATTGCGCTGTTTCTAACAACTGCTGAAAAAGCGTGTTCAGTAGACTTGAATGTTATCGACAGGAAATGTCTCAATTATGCCTTACCCCATCTGTGTCGCCAGACTTGTTCGTGGCGTTGCATATTTTCGCCCGTCGGAAAGACACGAGTGATTGCATCCAGTCCCTGCCTGTGCTACCAGCCGAGTTCAGGTGAACAAACTTTGTTGATGGGGGCAGATTGACTTCGTAGTTCTGTGGATGAATCGCTCTCCACATGCCATCAATAAACCTGCAAGAAAATACACAATAAAGAAACAATAGTACAAGCTCATCATGGAGAACTGTCACATCCTTCAAAACAATGGTCCTATCAACATTCATAGCTACTGTAATCCTGTCATGGTTTGACCTATGAACTAGAATTGAGGAATTATACACAATATGTCAACCACTATTGCTATAACCCAACAAAGCAGCTGAAACTTCCGACCAGAAGGAGTGACATTTCATTCCCCCTAAACTCCTTCCTTCTCTTCTGATCAGCTGCTGCAACGCTGAAACGCGATTATACATCAATGGTTCATGCATGCTAGCATAGACTGTGGACGTTGCAGCACTGGCACACAAAATAGCTATCACTGTTAACGAACACAGACCATAGCGTCCATATAGCATGTCAAACAGGTCAAAATTATTACTTTTGTCCCCATTTGACGTTCTGAAGTTCCTTTATCATGGAAACTGACACATTCTGAATTCCTTTACCATGACAACCAACAAAAAATGGCCCCTCTTCCACATCCATATGTGCAGGTTAACAGGTTTGACTCTGAAGACAGTCAATCAAGGAGTGCCTGGCTTTGGGAACTGCTTCAGCTGTGTAGAGTCGGTGGGATGGGCATTGTCATCAGCCATTAGCCATTTCTGTTTCAGCATGTCCATGGAGTGAAGTTTTCTGAATGCAATTGTGGTATGCAGCAAACAAATTAGGGGAGTATGGGAGGATATCAGTCAGAAAGAGATACATATCAAGAAGTTAGTATAGCGCGGGACCACTTTGACGCCTAGGCGGGCATTTCATTGTTCCTTCGAGTAGTGCACCAAACAGTACCATTGCATGATACTTATTGCGCAAGAGGGCGCTACTTGAAGCATTCACGCTGCAGTTGCGTGAAACCTGTAGACAATAGCTAGGGCCACAATGGGCCCACTTGAAGAAACAATAGACGTTCCACTAGGTCAAAGAGCGCGCGTATGTGAACCTTCCTAACGCTGCCAGAAAAGTGGTCCAGAACTTCTTGATATGACACTGGGAAGAAGAAGAATTAGAGAGAGAATCACATGACACTGGCAAGGCTGGTGAGAAAAAAAGTTGGAAGAAAAAAAAATCGATGGTCTCAGGTGGGACTCAAACCCATCAATTTTTTCTTTGTTCTTTCTCACCAACCTAAATGGCTGCCCAACTTAAAAAGTGTCCTTTTTCCTAATTTTACTGCATCGCAATCCTTCATTCCAACGAGCTGAAATTTTGGCATGTACTTTTCAGACTCTAAACCACAAAGGGTACTCCAGATTTTTTAATTTTTGCTTCATCATAATGTTATTTTGTCTGTTTTTCCATGTGAAAGACTAGACTGGCAAAATGGACTAAATGGATCACATATAACTTCAAAAAGGAGCAAAAATAAAAAAATCTGGAGTACACATTTGTGGTTTAGAGTCTTTGGAAAGTACCTGCCAACTTCCAGGTCGATAGAATGAAGAATAGTGATGCAGTAGAAAAGGACACTAGTTTTAAGCTAGGCAGTCATTTTGGATTGAAGATTTCCAATCCTGCAAATTGGTAACTGAGCCTTCTGTCAATGCCCTTGAACACCAAAACATGAAAACGGTAGGGCAATTGCATGGTGAAGTTTCAGCAACTGGCAAAATCAGGGGGATAGCTCTAACTCATGCTTTATCATCAATATCAATCATTTCAGCTGCTTGACATAGCTTTTTTTTTAACCTAGGACTGAAGTACGCCACCTTAACTTTCAAACAAGAATAAATATATATATTATTGCCAAGAATGGCCCAATATACTTTTTGTGTTACTCTACAGCTTGCTATTTGGTTGATCTGGGCCATAAAACTCCTTTGAGACCAGCCCCTGCCATTCTCGCCATTGCTATTTCACTACAGGTGACAGCTGTAAACCAGGTGTAGTAGGCATTAATATTCATCATGATGAACAGCCAGTGGCACATCCCATCTCAACTGAAGCAACCGCACCACAGCTACCGTTCAACCACAGAAAAAGTTACAATGTTGCTGAGTTTGGTAGTACATATAGGTTACACCCAATTGTGAGGGCAATACTGAAAAATGCTGCCCGAGCACCGCAGATGAAATGGCAGTATGCAGGCTGGCATTGCCTGAGTACTAGGTTAGCAATCTTCTTACCACATGCACCAAACATATTTGCATCTGTAGGAAGCTAAGGTCAACATGCAAATTTGTCTTCTTCATGATCAAAGTTGTCTTCTTTACAGATGGAGGTAAGAACTTGAGTGAGCCATCAGATGAAAAAGCCACGCAGTGACACTAAGCAACAGAAACGCGTTCGAGCATTGATCTGAAGTGCTCAGCTGATCTGTCAACCAGAAGAACTATGATGAATTAGAACTAGCTTCATGGTGCAACAAGCCTCATGAGTAAGGCCTGCTTGACTGTCCTCTTCTCTGACAGTAATTATAATTATCTATCATAAGTTGCGGCTTGGCCCAGCCCTACCAAAGCGTTGGCCACTGTAGCTGTTCTGAGAGGAGGATAGGCAATTTGGACGAACACTTTGGCTTATTGGCCAGCTGTCAAGCTGTCCAAACTACAGTGGGCCATAGTAATTTCCTGTCTTCTCATGCCTCTCTTCTAAAAAATAAAGCAGGCAATATCATACAGGCAATATTGGAGTCCACTGTCCAAGCAACATTGCTCTTCTGCAGCCAAATGGAAAATATTCAAATTTCCTACCTGGCAAACCAGCATGACATGTGGTTAAGTAGCAAAATAGCCTGCATGCGTGACCACTTAGACTGTTAATAATTTCTCTTTGAAGGGCCCGACAGAAACTGACCAAAATAACCACATGCAGTCACTTCCCATCCATGGCCAAAGGCCCAAATCAGTTACCAGGCTGGCACTGAGCACTTTGATCAACATTCATCAAACCATGAACTGGCATCGCTCTCTTCCATGCTCGGTGCATGTGCACAGACATGGAAGTGATGCTATTTCAATCGGTTGCCATTGCAAAGAAGTTTAGCATTTGTTGATTTCCATGGTAAAGGAGCCTCGGAACATCAAATTGCAACCATGGGAAGGTCAAACTGCTAACCTGGGAATGTCGAATTGGAACAAACGTAAATGTTAACTTGTCTGGCGTGCCACACGCCCACCTAGTGCTCCAAGATTTGTTCCCGGTAAACCTGCAATGCGTATGTACCACATAGAAACACACGCGTATGTACATGTATTTTGATGATAGTATATCACATTACTGTACATGTATAATACAAGGCTGAGAAGTATACCACTGCACCAAAACCTGTGTGACTTTAATTTTGATTTCAGTTCTGTTTGTTAGTACGATTTACACCGATCAACGTGACTATCTGTACGTATTCTGTGGTAACAAAATATTGGATGTAGTGATTTCAGAAAAAATGCAGTTCAACACAAACCCTGCTGTCGAGTTAGCTTTAGCCTCTTTGAACTCAGTTGCAGAAAGACTTCACCAGCACTATGCAATGTATAGTCCTAAGCCCTGCGCTGTACATCTGCAACCCACTCATGTCAGTCATACATGACCAACTTGACTCACAGCACACCACATATAAAGAAGTTTCACATACAGACACTAGCAACAGCAACACTTCGTACATGGCACGTTTCTTTTGGGATCAATTAAGTCAGTTCATGGGTTTCACTTATCTTCTCCTTGTTTCCCTCTATTCATTTATCTACTCGCTATATTCTTTGAGCAACAAGGTCCCCTCGCGATTAGCAATCCTGCTAGCGGGCAATCCCCTTTCAAAACAGCCATGATAATAAACAATCACAAGCCATACTTCTGTGGTACGTAATTATTACGCCAGCATGCACACACATATAGAGGTCAACCTCCATTAGCATGGGGTGTACGGAAAATTATCGTTCAATGGGATTTATGTGTTCATGGAATTACTTGTTAATGAGTGCCCACCACCTTGTTTTACAGAATTTAATGTGTTGGCAGGTTGTGTTGCTATATTTTAAATTGTAAAAGGCTGCAATCATGAATCTGTCTGCAGTCTTAATGTGTCTAGCTATATAGCATTGTGGGTTGACAAACATCTTGCAGTGCTAATAGAAGAAGAGGAAGAAGAAGAAGAAGAAGAAGAAGAAGA
>JAOWAW010125418.1:0-12013 GCA_028565695.1 Nicola tetela
GAGAGAGAGAGAGAGAGAGAGTGAGTGAGTGAGTGAGTGAGTGAGTGAGTGAGTGAGTGAGTGAGTGAGTGAGTGAGCGAGCGAGCGAGCGAGCGAGCGAGAGAGATGGAGAGGGGAGAGGCAGATATGAACTTCTACAGCTAGCCAACCTTCCCACACTTGCATGGATAAGGAAAATTCACCGCTTGGAAGTGTGTTGGCGGCTCATTCATAACCAAGGCCCCCAACAACTTCAATCATTTTTGTCAAAGCCTGCGTCTGAACGTTGCACAATGCTTCTGCAATCACAGCACCGAGTTGAGTTTCCCAGTGCTAAATCAAGTCGTTTTTGAGATCTTTCCTTGCCCTGGCCGCAGATGAGTGGAACAGTCTCCTTACTGTAGTTGCATCTTTACTAGCCCTTTCTTTGTTTCGTTCTGCTATCCTCAAGCATGCACTGTGCTCAATGAACGTTTTCAGCTAGGTGTCTAGCTTATTTGTGTCTGTGTTATTGTACATTCCCTTTTCCTCCAACTTGTCCTCATACTCTAATTTTTTTTCACCTTTTTGTATTTCCTGTAAATTTTGTTTTTCTTTGTGGAGAGCTCCTCGATTAACTGTTACCAGCTATTGGGTAATTCCTCCTTTCAAAATCAAATCAAATCAATCAATCAATCAAATCAAAATGGTCTCTAAGGTCAAGTGGGTCTAATTGAGTAAATGGCGGGCTGGCCTGACTTCCATGTTTCTCCCATGCAGTATATGTCATTAGTTACGTCAGCCTATTCCCGTGACAGGGATTATAATTATGTTGCTTCCTTCTGTAATGCTCAAGTTCAGGAACTATTAGCATATTCTCTTTCGGTTAGGCTTACCGTAATCGAGTTCCCAACTGTGTTTGCGTATCTACAGGGCATTGAGTTGGGTCCTGGTTTGACGTAGACGCCGCTCTTCAACGGAGGGTGGTGGTCAAGAAGATCGTGCTCCTGTGTGGAAAACGAAATCAATCAGTTCCATGGCGTGCAAAATCAGTATCGTAAAATAATGGGGAAAGGGTACAGATTATATACACGTAGGCTCATTTCAAACCTGGGTGTCAAAACCAGCGACGTAGCAGTCAAACTAGCTATCGTACACTCAGTCGTACCTTTTCGTACTGGTGGACTAGGTTGCAGGCTGGCTTGCGTAAGAAGAAGACCTGTCCGTATCTCTTAACGAGCTGGTGACAAACTTCGCTACGCTTCGCCGCCGCTGACAGGGAAGCTCGCTCGCTGGTTGGTATTGAGCCTTTGCCTAGGGCTGAGCCGAGCAAGAAAAAGAGAGCGAGAGAAAGCGGCAGCAAGACGACCGCCTGCACTGAGCCGAAGAACGACAACGAAACTGTCATGGCTGCAGGGACGAAGGGTTGCGTTGACATAAAATGGAAGATCGAGTTCTCAAGGCTGGCTTTATGGTCGCACTGTCGGTTTGACCAGCCTTTTTATATGCTCCGCCCGACTGACCATTGCAACCACGGCCCGTCTGTACAGTGACAAGTGGGAAATGCATTCGAATACACATCACCGGTACCGCTCAATTGCTTTCTCGGGAATAGCTGCACTTGACACAATAAAAATTTAGAATTGTATCCTCTGAATTTCACATTGCAAGTTCTGTCGTGAATGGAACTTTTGTCGAATGCAAATGGATTCAAGAGACACTTTCGCGCTAAAATGTATTTTTACAGGTTACCTGGGATTTCCGGCGAACTTACCACTAACTAGAATGTATGGTTCAACATTACTATGCCAGTGGGGTTGAAGTGCCACTTGGCAAGCTCTAAATCGGCAACAGCTCTCCTTCACTGCATAAGTGCTTTCCCAGCTCATCATTATTCAATGAATCATGCTACTCGTCCCTTCTCGGATTTTCTTTCACGGCTACACCTGAGACGTCTCTGCGATCATCTGAGTGATCGAGATATAAGAAAAGAGTGTGAAATGTGTCTCTGGACATATTATGTACCAGCCACCGTGCGTTCTTTGTAACGCAGCCCTCCATGAAATACATACCGGTAGTTCAACAGACTAACGTAGACCTCGTACCCGAGCGGGGTCAGCGCTAACAAATGCTCAGCGGTCGCTGAGCAGGCGATTAAATTTCTGTGATCGTGTGTTCTTCCTCTGCGCATCTCTTTCTATATTGGACCACGTCGATTGAACGGTTTTTATGACGAAACGGTAGTGCCGGTAACGATCGCATTTCGATTCGAGGGGATCACTGAAGGGCGCCGACAGAACGTTCACTTTACGAGGGAGTAAGACATCGTCATGTTACAATGGCTGCAGCAATGGTTGTACCGCTGTAGCAACGGCTTTGTAGCACTACGTCTGTAACTTTATAGCAAAGGCTGTAACTTTTGACAGCAGCTTACGCTGAATCGGTCTAGTCTAAGACGCCATTGCGTATAAAATCTTCCACTAATGGTTTGCCAGAAGTCTCCCCACGTAGTCGATTCGAAATTCCTACCGCATGTAATCTCGACCCAAGCTTCTCTCATCATCACAAATTACGGCGCGGTTAATTGCCTCACTTTAGCAGTTTTACCGTTGGTGTTCTCGTTACGAGGTAAAGTGGCAGCATGTAATGTTTCTACTGTACCTTGGGCCACCTTACTCTGACCAGTGTTTTAGACGAGGATCGACGCTCTTCGGGACGGGTTACTCGATAGTCGAAACCAAGAGCTCCTTCCGACGTCCACGGTCGCCGGAAGAGGCGGACGTACTTGGGTAATTTCAAGTACAAATGCACCGTGCAAAATGAGACATTCGTGGGAATATGAATGAATTACGTCCTGCACAGCAGCTCTTTCTCGCCCACTTTCCGCTGAAACACTTTGAGAAAAACGTGCAGGCGAAAGAGAAGAACCCCAACTGCAGTGTAGCGTAAACACTGAGCTGGCCAACACCATAGTTTCAAATTCTGAGGAGCACTTGTAGCGTGTCAGCATGCTACTTATCGTGAAGATGCCCTCTAGAATCGATTATTGATTCAAAAGTAGGGGATTGCCAACGTTAAAGCGGACGCAGCACTGTTGCCCAAACAGTCTGCCAGGATGTCACTGCACCTGAGCAAGCTTATGCCTTCGTAAGCCGATGTGCCGGCGTTGGGCGGCTTGACACGTTACGAAAGCAGCAAAACTTGCAGTGATTTTTGATGTCATATTCTATTTCGTCAATGTACTAGGTGATGGACAATGTTCAACGTTACTACTTATACATTAATGCTTTAATTTTTTTCTATGACGTCATAATTTAATGAATTTACGTCGCTTTTCAGTGGTGCATGGTCTTCTCGACTCTCGGCCACCTCAGAGTTTTTTTGTAATTTCCGGAGAGACACAGTCGGTGAATTGCGTTTTGTTTTTGTTTGCTTGCTTGCTTGCTTGCTTTGCGCGCCCAGCCACAATTTAAGCTGGCATCGTCTGTGTATATCGCGGGCTGTTAACCATAATATTAAAGCCTGAGGAAGATTTCTAGCACTAGCCCAGCCGCCCTGGGATGCCGGTCGGCTTAGCCTTAGCCGTTCAACGCGTTCCTGACGCTGCTTCGCCGCGCCAGCGGCTGAGAAACCCTGGCGACGGAGTTCAAATATTGGTGAGCCGGGCTACATTTCCGAAACTCGGCTACTAGTTTATGCGTTGGCTTGGAGAAATCTTGGTGCGCAGGCTTGTGCTGTCGTGCAAGATATCACATGCACATTGCGGAACTACGCAAATCAGACTTGCCACACCAAATCGTGTACCTCTGCAATCATCTAGTCGGAGCTTAGAAGGAGGCCACAAACTTAATCTGTTGTTTAGCGAATTACTGAAGATTAATTCTCTCTCGCTCTGTTATTTCTCTACATTTCCGAATGACTACCCTGGACCTAGCTCAGCGCTCGGCCGACATCCAGTACCTCCAAGGACGCCTGCATGCACAGTGACAACTGCTAAATTAGCAAGAGTAACACCGAGATATCACGTCCTATAAATTCGACCTCGAGCAGTTCAGATCTACTGTCAATGCGTGCCTGCTTTATCGGCTGTTCATTGCGGAATTATGCGAGTGCTTTCACTGACATAGGCCTTTACTAATTCAGCTCGTTTTATCGGCATAATTTGTTTTCGCAATGTCAAAAGTGTGTTTATTGCCTATTTGGCTAACAGTTCCGCAAATTTTGCTAAATCGTGCTCGCTGAATCAGCAGTAGAGCATCGTTATTTACATAATATGTATTCTGCTTGAAACAACATATACACAAGGGTAACACATGGAGGCAGTAATGTAGTGACTTTTTCTTGTCACATAGCAAATTCCGGCATATGTCGGGTCACCGCATGATGTGTGTAGTAACCGTTACTGTTGGCTGGCTAGAACTGTAACGATGTTCCCAGAATCTATAGCTAGTCTAGATCCGGCATTGGCTAAGGCGATCATCGATCTAGCTTCACTGCCTCTCAGTCCGCGAGCTCTCTGGCCATGTCAACAAGCCACTTCGTGATAATCGCTTTCTTCGACATTTCAGCTTGAGAACAATGACAAGCTAGCAATGTTGCGTTTTTCGCCACTTCCGGTATATTTCCGCTGCTGTCATCGAGCGTCTTGCCCCCGGTCTTCTTTTGCTTCCCTGCTTTTCGTCTGGCTTTCTCTTCATTTCATTCTGTTTGGCATGCGATGCCTGTGAGAGTAGTGTATCTGGCTTACATATTCATGTTTCATTACGGGCCGTAGCCGCTCGTGTGCACATGCCGCGAGACAACTTGAAACCTCAACTATGGGCCAATAAACAAGGGCTGATCGACACGTACTGCAACAGTGACCATGTGACCATATGCGGAGGTGTTTTGCTCTTGGGCTAGCACTCCCCGGGGCCACGTGTGCTAGCACTTCCCGGGCCCACGTCCGCGTCTGAGTTGCATTTGCTGCCCAACCAGTTACCTGACCATGTAAACAACAAGCGCCTTCAGGAATCATGATTATCGCATCTTTCGAGATTTCAGCTTGACCAGGTTCCTCGGATTTTGTGAATTTCGCTGAAAAGCCTGGATTTTTCGGACTTGACGCGCATAATAGGCGGAGAATTCTGCCGGCCAAATTGGTAAAGGTCTAAAAGTCGGCGAGTTTTCTATTTACTATTTTTCAGAAGTCATTCAGTGATCAACTTGGCATCTTGTCCCAACAAAATACTTCTCTTCTCACATTGTCTACAAATCTCTGCGCAGTGTGCCAGTCTGCCCGCTCGATCTTTAGATGAGCTCCAACTTATATATGATAAATTCCATAGCAGCTGCACAAGTTCCGTTGATATTGTTCGACAGCTGGTCTTGATGTCAATTACATGTTGACAGACAATGGTCAGGTGTTGTCTTTCTTCACTAGTCCACTCTTTAAAAGGAGAGTTACTGGGATGATTGAGAGTTTGAAGAGTAAATGTTAGTGGAGCTGCAAATGCAGTCAGTAAACGACTTTTTCTCTCCTGATCCAAACGTTGTAAGAAGTTTAGCCCTGCTGTGAGTCTGGTAGGGCAGATGCGATTACCTGTCCAGGAGAATAATTGGATACACATGAGAAGATCAAGGCATTTCTTAGGAGACTCCGGATTTGTCAACATGACAATCAGCCTGTATAATATTGATGCCAAAATGATGCCATTTATTGTGTGACTTATGCTTATCAAATAAGTTCTACAGTTGTCTATAAGAATATCCAAATTCCAAATAGCCACATCTTCAGGCAAATAAGAGAAAAACAACAGGACACCGGAAAAACACTTCATTGCGTATTCAGGCCCAAATGGTAACCATGTCTTGAACTGATTATGATGAACAGAAGCGCCAATTGTGACCATCCGCTTCAGCCATTTCATTATAAGCACATCACCTCCATTTGCACAGAAGCATTCTAGGATTTTTGGCAAAGCCTTTGCATCAGAATCAATACCCACTACACTGCTGGAATACTTGAACATTGCACCAGAGATCCCTGATATGGTGGTTACCGCTAACTTGGGCATCGGAAATACATCCCAAACCAGGAGGATGCAGGCCAGTGCACACTCCCACAGAATGTCTGCTCTTCCCAGACATCCATACCGAATCATCAGTTCAGCGGTTTCTGCAGCAAAATCTGCAATACAACTATGAAAACCAATTGCACACTCCTCCCTAAGTGGCAACCACACTTGTAACACATTAAAAAAGACATCATAAGCCTCCACAAAGTTATCCAGAGTGGCCAGGTGAAACCTGCCAATACTCAAAGCAGACCTTAAATAAACCTCCTTACATGTTGAAGAAAACTCTTTCAAAAATTTTGGAAGAAAAGCCATCAATTGCTTTGATAAGTCAACTGCAAAACTGTGGTTCAATGCAAAGTTGAAAAGGGTCGCCTCGTCCAATAGAGATGCTATTGCTGAAAGGTCTTGTTCACAAATCTGCAAAATTGTGCAAAGATTATGAAACCAGTCTAAAGGTCTTCTCCAGGGCAAATCAATAACCATTTGTTGAGCTCTCCAATGATGTGGAAGCTTCAGAACTGAAGTAAATTCGTGTTGATGGGCAAAAGAAAGTGCACATCCTGTTATAAGTGCCTCATTTTTACTACATCCTTCACCAAGTTGAACACAGCACCAAAACAGATATTCAAGACAACAGAGATGAATCATCCAATTCATGGACAGTAATTTGGTGTTATCCACAAAGCTGCCAATGGCTTTACGAAGGTCCACTATTTCTGAAAAGCTGAAAGACAATTTTAAACAAGCACGGTATTTGTTGTTGGCCTGTTTGTTTCCAGCAGACCTCTTGTTGTGAGTAGCAGCATCATAGAACATTTTAGTAGAGATGTCTTCCAATCCTACCGTCTTTTGCCTGAAGAGTTTGACAAGTGCATTACACACTGCTGTACTGGCAGTGAGCAGCATCTCTGTGTCAGGGTGAGCTATGGTGCTTTCCGGTCTGAACAGAAGCAACTCCTGTCTGACTTGGTGCTGTACTGCTTCATGCATCACCACAAGCTTCTCATTTTGAGAAACCGTTACTAGGCCAGCCTCCATCAAGTCCCGAACACTTTGGACTGTTTCTGGCAAATGTAGCTCTAAGTAAAAGCCAAGTAGCTCAACAAGCCAAAATGGAACACCATTTGGTGAAAGCACAGACAAAGCAAGACACAGAAGTACTGCTGTATGGTCTGAGCGTATCATCTCCAGGCCTATCCTCACCAAGTGGTAGAACCCACGAACATGAACACGCCTAGCAGCCAGCTCGTCTGAAAACGACCTATCAGAGGCGTTTGTTGGCTCCTTTAACGACGTGAGATTACTGATTTTGATATTTCCAAGAGCGACTTGATAAGCCGCCAGACGGATTGCAAGTGGTATACCAAGCATGTTTTTCTCAAGAAACTGAGATATTTATTCTTTCACTCTTTTCTCACTGTTGATCTCAAGAAGCTGATCTCTTTTGTTTCTTTCAATGAGAATCTGTTCAAAGAGACAAAAAGAATCATTCAGGGAAAGCGGTGCTACAGCCAAAGACACTACACTATTGGGAACAAACTTTCTTTCAACCCACTGAAGCTCACAGACACTTGTAAGGATAACACAGTGCTTCACTGTGTCTGGAAGCAAAGACATTATTATCTCAGGCTGATGAACATCATCAAAGATC
Organism: Nicola tetela; assembly: GCA_028565695.1. Taxonomy (NCBI): domain Eukaryota; kingdom Metazoa; phylum Porifera; class Calcarea; order Clathrinida; family Clathrinidae; genus Nicola; species Nicola tetela. The sequence continues at coordinate 7,669 of JAOWAW010125418.1, forward strand.
AGCAAAAAGCACCGACATTGAGCTGTCTGGATGAGGAAATCCCGGAAGGCTTGACAGGTGTACTCTTTGTCAGTATGGCACAAGAGAAAAAGTCTGATGTCAGAAAGAAGTGATTGTTCATTTGTAGCTTGAAAACAGTATTGTTCTTTGAAAACGTTTCGTAGTTGATCAGCAGTTGCTCGCGCTACAGAGGTTTTTCCAATGCCATGCGGCCCATGAAGAAGAATACGACATCCTTTCCTGTAAGAATTAGTAAGAAGCGATTTCATTTTAGCAATGAGCTCTTTCCTACCAAAGATCTGACACGGATAAGAGGAAAAAATTCTAGTCGAGTTCACAGGATCAGTAGAAGGAGATGGAATAAGATTAAAACCCACAGTATTCCTCTTCAAATGTTTGACTGAGCTGTCTGAAGAGAGCCTTTGAATGTCAATTAACCTGAGGTTGTTTGAAAGCCATCTTAGCTCCTTGTTATCCTTTTTATGATGGCTGCCAATTATGGGAAGGCTGTTAAGAACGCTTACTGTCAAGTCTAAACAGTCCACTGTTTCCTTTACAGAGATGTATTCTCCGTGCGCAAATCGGTTTCTCAGATTCTTAATTCGTCTCAAGGGAGATCTCAACTTCGTCAGTTCAATTGTCCAATTTCCTCCTTCAGCAGATAAACCAACCAGTCTCTTGATCTTTTTGGAGTCGCAGAGAAGCCTCTCCAGACTTTGCAGGTCCATCTTACAGCTGACGTCGTCAACAATGCTTGCCTCCTTCACCACACCCGTAAGCTTTAGCTGCCAGCACCTAAAGGCGCGGAGAAGAAGAACGTTTCCCGCACCAGAACCAGAATCAATCGCCACGTTTAGACTCCTATTCTGCTCAATGTCTAGTGAAGGAAGACATCTTTCCCTAAGAAATGCGCATGGTTGAGATCCTTGAAGATTTCGCCGTATTGCTGAGATTTTTCTGGAAGAAGTTTGAGTTATGCTGTTATGCAGCTGTTCCAATTGCTGAACGACCTTGAGGACAGGCAAGGACGTCAAATTCACCACTTAGACCCGAAGGACTAAACATGCAGAGAGTCACACGCAGTGTACAAATGTAACATATTTATGACGTCATAGTCACTTTGCTTTTACAGGTGTTGTTCCTAAAAAATATGTCACATTCTATTACGGTCATGGCTGAGCTTTAGTTCAACCATAAAATATTCAGCCAACGGTATTCCTCATACCGTTATGCTACTTTAGTAAAAATTTACCCTTTGACGTAGATGGAATGTTAAATTAATTTTATAACGCCATTTAGTCGCACATCTTCGCCGGCCAATCAATATCATCGCGATAGGTGTATACTAGTGGATGACCATGCAGTCCTTGCACTCCGGGGCTACAAAAAACTGTTTCCTCGAATGTCTAGTTCGCAAAAAATAAGCTTGGCATAGCTCTCTGTTTATAACATGAAGAGGAAGGCCGTCAAAATACATAACTGCCACTTCATTCCGTAGCATCACTTACTTCAATAAACGCTTGCAAGTCCTCAATGCAGCACGCCTTCATCTCTTCGAGAGAAAACCGTCTCCACAAGCGCTTCAGACACTGAAGGCAGCGCAGCACTTCTCTCACTGACAGCCGTAGGCCATGGAATAGAGCAGTTCTTGTCGTGCCCACACACTCAATTTCGATCGCCATGTTCTGCAGAAGAAGACCGGGAAGATGGACATTGTCGACATCGACGGCATCTGGTAAGAAGGCCTTGCCCAAATTGCTCAGGAGGATTTCTGTTACCAGATAAATGTCACGTGTAAGTAGGTGAGGGTCTTTCTCTAGTCGAGGCCTTATTTTCGATCTACCCATGCCTTCGGCTGCCACACAAACCCATTTCTGTTCCCTGTACGCCCTTTTCATCCTCTCGATTACGTATTCTCCAAGAACTGGCGTCGCCATGGCAAACACTCGAAGAAGAACGGCCACAGCGACTTCGTCAGCGGTGGCGTAGAAAGTGCAGCACGAATTCGGTTTTGCTTTGTCCAAGTCGACATCTGTCCTCCGGAAAAGAAACGCCTGGTCCCCTGCTCGTTTCGGCTGAAGACCAAGTGTGTGAGAGCTGCTGTCACCATTACGCGTACGTTGACTGGCAGTATCCTTGTCGTCCATGTTGCCTTCTCTGTACTGTACAGCGGTGAGCGTTCTTACAACCGTTCTTGTTCAGTTTGAAAGGTTGAAGAGATCTGGACAGGCGGGTGCCCTGCAGGTAACTGTCGTCTATCAATGTTGTTTTCTGGGGCTTAATTGCCTACAGATGCGGCGGTTAACACGGAATGCCGTCAATCGGACTAGGTGGACTTCTTGCTTGAGAAATTCTTTCCGGACACACACGAAGCTACGATCTTGAGACCCTTTCAGTCCTTCACTGTTCAGTTTCCTTGGGTCAAACGCGAACGCTTTTTATAAGACTTCCTGTTTTCGTTTAATTTTGTTTGTCGGATAGCTCAAGTTCGTCCGATATGGGCAGTTGGCCATGGTATTATAATTAGAGGAAGCAGCCGGCGATTGGACGAAATGTTCATCGGGGCGTGCCAAAAACAGCCAGCGAGAAGCGCTAATGCCGAAACGACTTCTTACATCAGAGGACTGCAAAGGGTTGACGGGTGTGGTAATCCGACAATGTGATCCAGAGTATCGTCGCCAAATATGGATGTAGCTTTAAATGTTTAGGAGGAGGGAGCATGACTGTTTGTCAGCTGCCATAAGCCGTTTTGGATTGGCGGGCCTTCCGCTTACTGTTAAAAACACGCCACAGGCGGTCGCGAGAGATGGTGAAAATAACATCTATATCCCTGCACTGGGCACTGAATATAGCGTCCATCAAGAATAAAACTTTGCTTCCGTAATAAATATTTCAAAATATAACGGCAGGTTAGTAGCGTAGGGTTGGACAGACACAGATTATTACTGCTCGTCCTTGCTTCCTGTTGACCTGTTGGGACCGTGGAAAACGAGCGGAAGTTACTGTCCTGGGGTCCCAGGGGAAACGAGCGGAAGTTACTGTCCCAGACTCCCAGGGGAAACGGAAGCGGAAAGTGCCGCAACTGGACGTTGATGTTCACGTCTCATTTCCTCCTCGCTGAGTTAGGGAATTTTTCTTCGGCTTCTCTATTATTCGGTTTATTGCACATGGCAATAAGTCGGTACGATAAGTCTTGGTTTGAAGGCTACCACTGCAGTTTGGACCAGATGTTTGAATAATTCCGGCCACAAACGCCGGTCAGTGGACATACTCCAACCGGTCTGCGCCTTCTACTACTGGGCGCATTCGATAAAAAAAATTAACTCGCTGAATTCGTTGAACTCAGCTGCAATTCTGCATTCGACAAATCCCGATAAATCTTGATCAACGTTAACGCAGTTCAACGAGATTATCGCGATCCAGTCGCGTCGTGAATCTCGATAAACTCGGCAAACTTCGTGGTCGCGCCCGCGCGCTGGAGCGCATTGTGGCGCGGTGTGAGCCAATTATATCCATAGCAACCGAACCCACTGTTCTGCGGTCATAGCGAAACGCATTCAACAAAAACGGCTTAGGGACCGTTCGCAATTATCGATATTTAACCAGAAACGGGCAATTTGAGGGAGAGAAGTAGGGAACGTTGAAATCAAGTTGTATCCCACCCGTACCGGCATGAACTCAATACAAAACTGTCGTGCACTGTTGTGGAACATAGTACCGAGAAATTTAAAGTTATGTCAATCTGTGTCTTGTTTTAAGTCGAAATTCTTACAATTGTTGTGTGATCGGGTTTTTGTGAATGATCTTTATTCTTTAATCTTTCGTAGTGTCCTGTAGCCAAATTGTCGCACTCTTAAACTGGTTTTGAAATCGTGATTCGGTTCTCTTTATAGTTGTGCTTGCACTGTTGAGTTGCCGATATAAAACAAACAATTAAAAATAAAAAATTAAAAATTTTCCGTAAGGGGGAGGGGGTTTGGGCTTTCCGTATCTCAAATATTAAATATCGATCGCGTTGAGAGCCTGCCCTTCGCGCATGTACTGTACTAGCACGCGCAAGACATACAGTACTTTCGTTTTCCGGTGCCGGCGTCATCGATCTGCTCGGTCTGCTGTTGCTACACCGTATACTGTTGCATGTGTGGATGTGCACACGTATGTCTATGTGTAAATATGTAGAGATAAACTGTGTATCGGAAATTTCACGTCCGGCAACATGATTTTATGCACACTGCGCTGAGCACGCTGTAGTTCAGTCTTCATGTGGTTCTAGATCTACTACCTGTAGACTACAGCTCACACAACCGCAGTAGAAAAGTCCTTTGAATGAACCTTGGTGGCGCCT
>JAOWAW010125429.1:0-12013 GCA_028565695.1 Nicola tetela
CTCTCTCTCTCTCTCTCTCTCTCTCTCTCTCTCTCTCTCTCTCTCTCTCTCTCTCTCTCTCTCTCTCTTTCCCACTCTCTCTCTTCGTCATTCTCTCTATGTGTGTGTGTCTATCTGTCTCTCTCTCTGTCACTCTCCCTTTCTCTATCATACTCTTTCTCTTCCTCTCCCTCCCTCCTCTCTCATTCTGTTTTCTTTCTCTTTTTCTCTCTCCCTCAAATCATCTCCCACCTCCTCATATTCCATTCCGAATCTTTCTTTTCTCGGCGGTAGTCGCATCATCCGTTCCCTTGCTTGACTATCAAACCGCTCGAAGTATACTATCAGAAATGTCAACTCAGGGTGATACAGTTAACGGTGATAGCATAGGACAGTGAAGTACAACATTATTTGCCTCTTCACAGTCCTAAATTTAGTTGGCCAGCTGCACGGTCAGCGGGGTAGCAGTAGTTGATTGATTGAAATTGATTGAGATCGCTTTGCCTCGCTCGGCATTTCATTCGCTCTATACGTGCGCACGGCCCCGACATTGCGTACCTCCACGAAAAAAGAAGGTTAAGAAACGGCATATCTCCGCCATAGAAAGTTTTTCGTACAATGCTGTTGAGGGCTTCCTGGTCTAGGAAAGCAGTGAGTCATCGATGACTCATCAATCGGGATATCGCACTCGTGCGATCAGCATGCAGTGCGTGTGTCGTGCATGACTCGCCGATCATTACAGGTCTACCACATGTAATGCATGATCTACAGTAGTGAGTAGGAAGCCAAGAAAACCAACGTTCGCCTGGGTTTTCCTGATATCGCAGTTTCAAGGATCTTGGGTTCTTGTCGTGTCCGAGCTTGTTACGTGATGGGTTTGACATTGAATGGAGAACAAGAAGTTGTCGTGTCTCTCGTCTTGTCAGGGCACAATGTGTTCTTTAGTGGGCCTGCTGGTTGTGGGAAGTCGGCTGTGTTTCACACTTTGCGTGAGTCTCTGTCACTGACGGACGACAAAGCTGGTCCCGTTCACCAAAAATAGCTTCCTAGACCAGGAAGTCCTCAACAGCATTGTACGAAAAACTTTCTATGGCGGAGATGTGCCGTTTCCTAACCTTCTTTTTTTCGTGGAGGTACGCCGAATCTCGGCGCACGTATAGAGCGAACGAAATGCCGAGCGAGGCAAAGTGATCTCAATCAATCTCAATCGCTGACCGTGCCAGCTGCTAGGTCCAATACCGGTGAAACGATGTAGCAGAATTAAGGAAGCTGACGGGCTCTTTAGTGGCACAGTAGCAGTTCATTTACAAGTAATCGCTAAGACGTCAAAGGCGGCGCGAACGCGGCTTGCAGTTCACGTAGACCTTTAAAAATTTTTAAGGGCTCCCCTGTAATTACGATGGGTAATCCAATTAGAGTTAGCGATAGCGAATTCGAAGTTCCATACGGACGGCCTGCGCTCGCGAATCACAGGACCAAAGGGACAAGATCATTAGCCGGGCATGTAAACTGGGTCTGAGGCAACAAGCGGTTCCCGAGAAAGAACCCTTGGGGTCAAAATCTAGAGTGCATGAAAATGGAGGCAAAAAAGGACAGAGTTTTGATGAATCTTCCTGAAATTTCATTTCTTCTTTTTTTTCTCTTTGTAGCCGCCCGGTGATTTCCGTTCAAAATGGTCAGGTGATGTTTACGTCGGCCGTCAACCAAGACATAGTCTTCAAGCCGGGAGTAGGAGGTGGAGTGTTGATGAACGGAATCAACATCAAAAACAAGTCAGACCTCATCGGACCTCAGGCAAGTCGGATCGTCTCAGTATCCTTCTTGGTACTTTTGGAGAAAAAGATAATGCCACTCACAGCACTACATGTATAGTGATTATCGTAAACTATCCGAAAGTGCTCCGTGAGTACTTTCGAATTCTCAAAAAATAAAAAACTTTTGCGTGTTCATTTATGTATTATTCTCTCGCGAGAAGAAAATTAAATCCGTGACCATGCATATTGTAGCGTTAATTCTGGCTAATACGCCTCTGATAAGTGGATCAGCGATTTTTCTTTTGTCACTGGGCATTTTTTGTCACATTGAGCAATCGATCTTTTATTTTTATTGCCACAGGGTCCAAAAGGCATCGCTGGACCTACTGGCCCGAAAGGTGAAGTTGGGCCAGCTGGCCCCTCAGGTCCAAAGGGTGACATTGGACCTCAGGGCCCTCAGGGGATACAGGGACCAAGCGGACCAAAGGGTGATGTCGGACCAAAGGGGGATATTGGCCCAACAGGCAAGCAAGGACCCCAAGGATCTGCTGGGCCGCCTGGACCAAAAGGAGCAGCTGGTAAGTGACTGAGACAACTCAAAAAGGGTATTCCGACAGTAAAAGCAGTTCAAACTGCACATTCATTTACAAACTTGTCTCAGCCGAATGCAAGTGAATCCTATGCACTGTTCAAAATCTGCATGGTCTTGCCTTTCCAGGTGAGATGATGGTTTTAGTCATCCAGGTTAAAAATTGTCAAACTCCACTAATTTTCTGTTACAAGCTTCAAGTGTTGCGTGCCTGCATAGAATTTGAGCCCATCATTGTATAGATGTGTTTGAATAATGCTGTGTGTTGCTGTAGACTGTTCTGCTTGTCATCATGTTGCTCCCTTAAAAAAAAACCAATACAGACATGCTAGCTGCTGATCCAGTCAACAACTTTCTGCGATTAGTCATGATCAGCACAGATATGGATTATTTTTCGCTGCCAGTCGTTCTATCCTCTTTGATCTCTCTCTGGCTCTCTCTCTCTCTGTCTGTCTCTATCTCTCTACCTCCCTCTCTCTCTGTGTCTCCCTTTGTTGCCGTATCTCTTTCTCTTTCTCTTTTTCTCTCTCTCTCTCTGTCTCTCCCTCTTCATCCCTTCCATGCCTTCATTTCTGTTTCCTCTTTTTTAGTTTAAGGCTTGTCAATTTTTCCCAGCAAGTGCCATTAATACCATCTTCAACCTCGGATAGCTTATGCACTCACGTATTTCCTATCTGGGGGTATAGTGACAATTATGATAACTCATAACGCTAATGTTGGTATGTATCTTTCCCACAGGTCCCCCAGGGGAGGCATACAGCAGCACTCTAGAGAAGCGCTCACTCTTGCCAGCCTATCCATTCTGGGTTAACTTGAACAGAACCCAACTGCCTGCTTACGGCGGAGGAATCATCCGTCTGGCTGTTTCTGGTAAGACATTAAAACCCTTCAGAAAAACCTGCAGGTCACGTTTTTCATTGATAAATCATAACTACAAAGAATTTCTTGAGACCTCTTGTGTGTTTTAAATATTCAAAACTCTGCACTTGTTAATTTTTGATCCAGTATCATTGGATTATTTTGGTTTCCTGAGAAATGGTGGCTTGTTTTTTGTTGTTTGTTTTTCACATTCTTTCATTCATGGCTCCATCTCGTAGCAAGAGATCAAGAGTCCAAGCAAAACATGTCTGTTTGTTGGGACTTTACAACAGGTGTATTACACATACAAGTACTGTGTGTACATACAGATGTATATCAATTTTGGGGTTGCTTGCCTGTAGGGTTTTCTGCCCTCTACCATCCGTTCTTTGAGCCATCCTACACGTGCCGCTTCAATGACTCAAAGAATTCAGTGACATCCAAGCTAGCGCCAGTGACTGGATACAAAGATAGTGTGACTGGCTCCACGCACTACTCAGTTGTCTGGTAAGAGGAAGGTTTAGCATTCAGTTGTATATCTTTTTCTTTAAAATTTAATGTTAACCTGTTGAGTGCCAGAGGCTACTGACCAATACAATTATTTACATGTCTGTGAATGTAGCAGTCAACTGGCTAAGTTGTACGTAGGTTTGACTGTGCAGGGGCTGCATCCAATGCGTTTATCATGAAGTTCTTTGCATCGCAAAGCAAGCATGTTGTGTTTTGATTTTTACAGCCCAGTTCCTGACTGGACATACGCACTGGCTAACATCACTGTATCATTGTGGTTCCAAGATCGCATTGAAGTACCCTTCCTTGGTCTCAAGGGCTCAAATAAGGTAAGTCATATTGAGTTGCGGCAATCATCAATTCAAAGAAATCAGCTGGTGTTGAAGTCAAGCGAATTTCTACATCCCCACGTCCAGTGACTGACATTCTGTTCTGATGTATCGCTTTGACAAATCCAATGCTGCTGTTCACCGACCTCACACCCAACAGGCCGAGTTCTTTGGTGAGTGCTCAGGGTTGTTAAGTTCAATGTTCTAAAGAAGTGCTGAACAGTTTTGCAACCAAGAGATAGTCAATTAGATATTTCTTTGCAAGATCAACAGAGGGTTGCAATCAACTCTATCAACAAGTTGATGGGAACAGAGCTTGATTCCTGTTGCCTGTGCATCATATTAAAAGGAGGCCAAGCCATATTGCAAAGCCTTGCAACAGCTACTTCTATACTCACTGTCATAGTTGCCTGTACTCAGATGTACCTTGCCCATGATTGAACGAAAGTCTTAAGCTAATTAACAAACCCTTGTCTTTCACTACTCCTTTAACCAACAAAGAAGTTGCAAGTTTGAATTGGACAGGCAGGGTTTACAATCTGCTTCTCCGCTGTCTGAAGGAGACAAAATCGTTTAGCAAGTACAGATGGCGTGCAGTTGAACTTAGCAAACTCATGAGCAGGATCGATTTGCTCTATGTTCTTGAGCAAGCACACAAAGCTAGCTGTTGTGACAGACAGTACTGTCACTGGCCATGTGCTGTGGCCGGTAAATTTGTTTTAGGACTTCCAAAGAGGGCTTTTTTGCCTACTAGGTCCATTGTGCAAAATGGTGCATACACACAGAAATGGAGATGTGCTCTTTGCATGTGCATTCAGACAATTTCAGTGAAAAGCAGAGAGAGGGAGAAAAGTTGTCTTCCATTTTGTATCACCATGGAAACCCAACTCAATCAGTTTTATGGTCGTTGTTCTCATCATTGTGAGTTGTGTGCACTTTTTGCTCATGTGCTCTGTAAACAGTATCATGGAACTTTGTCTTCTACAAGCGTGGCAATCGCTCCTTGGTTATCTACGGTAGGTTGGGTATCACTTTCCTAGAAATTTCAGGAAGAAGAACAAAAGTTTTCCACCTGAGCAATCTGCCCTGCCTGCAGCCTGTCACGAAGACATTTCAATAAATTTGGACCATTTTCTCATTTAATCTCCTCCCAACAAACGTTGAAACAGCCAACTTTGTGCAGCTGCCAATTGTTGCTTTGGTTTGAAGGCTTTGAAGGGTTCTAAAGCACTTTCACATACTTGACTAGGAACATGACAAACACTGTAATGGGATGGGATATTTTATTAACGAGTGTTTATACGCAATTCATATAATTCTTGGTGTGTGCAAACTTGAAAAAAAATTGACATCGTGAGAGATCAAATAATCAAATAAATTAACACTGAGTGGCATCTTTTCTTTTTTAATTCCTACAGGTCAAGGCTTCAACCCAGACGTGACGTATGTCTGTAACTTCACTGACCCAACAGCCGTTGCACGTGGACACTCTATCTACTCCCCTCCCATCAACCCAGACTCAACCACTGTCATCTACTGCCCGGTGCCTGCTTGGAACTTAACAGGCGACTCTAGAATTGAGGTAAACATGTAGAACTGCCTTAATCATTGCTGATTACTAGCAGACTCATTACGTATACACAGCTTTTCACAAGACAAAGGAAAGAAGAAATCACATAGAATTTGTTTTGGTGGAAATGAATGGAATCAAGCACAACATGACATCGGATTAGTTTTAAGGTTTACTCTGTCAATGGAGAGGTTGCTGATCCGATCGCTATAGCTACGCTATGCTTCATTTACACAATTATTGGTTCATTCGAGGTGGCCATGATGAATGGGTGATGGATGGGGTTTAAAATGAAAAGAACAACCCTTATTTCATTGGATGTCCAGGAAAATTTTGCCATAATTATGATGCTTTATGAGGTTAGAATTTGAGTAGCGACTTCATGCCACAGTAACACAGTGTGGTCAATGCTAGAATATCCTATCCTTAAGGAAAAAAAGTGCAGGCATACACAACTGCTTTTTCTATAAGTAAAAAAGAAAATTCTAATTCTCTGCAGAAAGGAAGACTTTCTCTGAATACTGAACGTGAAATATTTGATCAGTGCACACACACACACACACACACACACACACACACACACACGCACACACATACACACACACCTGTGAAAGTAAATCTAAAGTGAAGGTCTGCATTGGGAACATGTATTTCAAATACACGCAATGTACTATGTGTGCTATGTGAACACAGTGTGACAAGTTTGCATTGAACAGAAATCTGTTACTTCAGTAACACCAACAAAAGACAAAGAATTAAAATGTCATCTCCTGAGTGAATTTATTCTCTGAAGGTTTGCATGCCCAATAAACGGACTGGTTGATTTAAAGGAAGTACTGCTATGCACATGTGCAACTGGCCTTCTCTTCCCACTTTGTGAGAAACCTGTGTCAAAGAGATGAAGTGCAACATGGCCTAAATAACAGAAAGACTCATGTCTTTAGAGCATCCAGATAATATTCAAGAAGAAAAGTTCTTTAATGAGTTTACATAAGGAATCTGACTAAGGGCAGGAAAACACATTGTCATCAACCTAGCAAACAAATTACATGTCAAGTGGATTGCATTGATCGATCAAATACTACGTGAACAGGCACGCGTAGCTTGATGAACTTGATTAAGTGTGAGTTTTCTGAAGTTGTAGAAAGTTTTGTAGAATACTCCAAGTCTCATCAAATTGTAGATCTATTACTATTGAAGAGTCTTCCTGCGAGAAAGAAAGGTTGTGACGGCCATCATCAATTCTGGCGTGACTGGACAAAGCTTTCACTGGCGAGTTTGAACGAGAGACTTGTATAAGGCATTGGCGGGGAACTGCTCAGTATTGATTTTGCTGATGAGATCAGTCTTTGACTGATCAATGCCAGGCAAACAGCATGTGGTAGTTGTAGCCCAGGGAAGACTGCCTTTCGGCATAGGAAGCCTTTGGGTAACCATACCTGAGTGTGTCTTCTTCGGAGTTTCAAGTGCTATGGCCTTCTCATCAGGTGGTTATTTGCTGCAACAGAGCAACTTGACACTGTTGTGTGAATACAGTTTGCCGGAATGCCACTGTCTGTTCTGTCAGACTGTATCCGTTCTCTCAACCCTTACCATATTAAAAATTAATAACTATTAAAACTGAAAACTTTGTAAAAACTTTGCAACCAAGTGCATGCAGACTAATTGTGCAAAATTGCCCTCCTACTAAATTTTTTCCTATTCCTATTGCAGTGGTTTCAATGGGCACTGAGGTGAGTGTGGATTCGAAGGAAAGAAGAAGTACGGTGATAATTTCAACTGAAAGTCCCTCATTCTTTGAAAATTTGCTGCCACTGACAAAAATCAATGTAGATAAAGGGATGGTCATGCCGGATTCAGTAGGAAACGAGCGAAAACAAAACTTGCCAGATTGGCCATGGCTCATTTGTGATGTGGACCAGTGAGATGAATTCAAAGAAAAGAAGAAGTAAGGCGATATCAACCGAAAGTCCTTCATTATTCGATTTAACTGCTACAAAAAAATCAATGTACATCAAGGATTGGACTTGCTGAATTCTCTAAGAAACAAGCAAAAACGAAAGGCCAGATTGGATCAACTTTGTAGGAATGCATTGACTGATATGATACTGCAAGACACACGCCCGAAAGCTTCTTTACTTCCCCTAGTCGACTAGCTGATCCCTGGCGTTTCTTGGTGAGGTTTGCCTTGCTACATTCAAAGTTCGTAACCGTTTCTGGTCCTTGTAGCTGACAGTCAATAAATGCGCAAAGAACTCCACTTATTTCTCAGCGTTAAGTCAGCCAGAGGGAGACAAAACTTCCCAGCCCTTTCTCGCTGATGAAGATAGTTAATCTGGCTTCACAGTACATGTACTAAATTAGAACTACAAATTTGAAGAGAGAAGATCTATACCTTACAACTTCACAATCAATGCGCCAAATCAACTTCATTGAACAAATTTGTGCCGCACTGAGTTCGCGTCACCACTGGATGTGCAAGGTCTTGCTTCCAATGTGTAATTTGTTGCTATGGATAGTTGCTAGGTTGATGATGGCATGTTTTCTTGCCCTTAGTCAGATTCATACATAAGCAGTGTTGTTGCATGGCAACATAATTTAAGGGACTACTATAGTGTTCTCCAACTCTGTTTCATCTTCTGGCAGATCCCAACATTTGTGAGCTTGATTGAAAATGCAACAAAAATAGTACCTTATGTTGGTAACACGACTGGCAACAACTTCCGTTTCTTCCGCTGTGAGGACGGAGTGAAAAACGGGGCGGAGACAGACATTGATTGCGGAGGGCTGTGCGCAAAACCCTGTAAGCTCAACCAACAGTGCACGCGAGCGTCTGACTGCGCTACAAAACTTTGCATAAGGAACAAGTGCCAAAGTAAGTTAGTGTCCTTCGCTCTGCCACTGTTTTTTCACACATGTTTAGCTCTCTTTCCTTCTTTTCTTGAACACTTTTTTGTCAAATTATTTTAGTATCTCCATCTTGACAGTTTTGACAGTCAGGTTGTGCTGTAGCAGAGATAGATTAATGATGGCACCCTAACCTGAGGACTCACTAGATGTACAGTTTAGAAACTCCCAGGTAAAGGTTTAAAACTCGTACCGTTATCAAAAAGGTTCCATCCCAAGCTCACATACCAAAAATTAGCTTGAAAGATCATTATGAAGGTGCCAGAGCCTATAACAGAGCAATTTTAACATTCAAAAATTCAAACCGCCAATTTCTCCCCATACAGGCAACGTTATTCCCACTGTTTTGAATAATGGATGTCTGTTTGATCACCCTTTGACTGGTACGATTGAAAGTTGAGAGGCATGGCATCTTCTAAAAGTTTCCAAAGGGAGGGGTGCCACCCTTAAGTCAATGATGTTTTCATATGAATTTGTTTGGGGACAAGAACCCGGTACCCTGCAACTCTGTGATAGTGCTTTCAAGAAATCGCCTTAAACAGGATTAACCATAAGAAATACTCTCTCTTTTCACTACTCCACAGGCTATCGAAACTGCCAGGACCGCTACAATGCTGGTTTCCGTAGTGATGGCCTCTACGAAATTGATGTCTACGCAAACGGGACAATGTTTGCGGATATCTGGTGTTCGTTTGCTGGCGGAAAAGGTACCAACATCGCCGGTGACGGTTCACAACCGATATTGGCTGCCTGGAGTTGCAAACAGATTGCAGGCTACTTCCCAAAGGTATAAACATGTTAACAAATTTGTGTGATGTAGGTGATGGACAGCTTTGAGAGACAACAAGTCCAGCTTCATGTCTTCAGAGCTGAACATTAGCTTCAGTTTTCATAAGAGTATATATACTGTATTGCAGTAAACGTACGCGAAGGGGATTGCAAAATGGAACATTTTCACTCGGGGAGGGCTTTTAATTTCACAATTTTTTTGAATGAATTGAAATTACAAACATTAGACAATGGCAAAATCCTCTTGAATGCATCAGACTACATGTAGGCTGCACTGGATGGAGCAGAAGCTGTCTACTTTGCAAAACAACCCTATGCAAATTTAAATAGGCTGGTCTACCAAAATCACACCCAAAATGCATCATAAAATATTCTTTTAAAAGGATTTGCTATCACGAAGAAACAACAGACTGTGTCTCAGTTTTAAGTTGAAGGAGAGTTTTATTCTTCATTCATCTTGCTATTCAAACCAAACAGCGGCTTGGTTTTTGTCATTCAGGCGAAGACTGGATACCGCTACCTTCGCATGGATAACAGCACAACATCCAAGACATATAAGGCTTACTGTGACATGGATATTGATGGTGGTGGATGGACTCTGACCATTAAGGGAACTCTTGACAGCTCCTACACAAAGTCATTGAACAAGGACGTCAATGCTAGCAAAGGTTGGTGGTCACTGGCTCGAAGTTTGTACATGTGCCACATGATGAACCTGCTGCGAGATTCCTGCCTCCATCTCTCTCTCTCTCTCTCTCTCTCTCTCTCTCTCTCTTTCTCTCTCTCTCTCTCTCTATCTACCTCTCTCTCTTCTGCTGGTCTCTTGCTCAGACTCTCCCTCCTTGTCTTTCTTTCACTATATCTCTCTCTTTCTCCATCTATCTGATTTTTGAGAGCTTCGAAGTCTAACTTTTCACTCTCCTTCAGCCTTCTATCCTTTTTCAGTTTTCACTTAATTTCTCTGAGATAGCTCAGGGTATGCATCAAAGGCCTTGATCCAACGAGAATTTAAAGTTATGATTATGACTTGCAACAAGCTTGTTTGTTGGTTTGTGTGTGTGTGTACGTGTGTGCGTGTGTGTATGTGTGTGTGCGTGTGTGTGTGCTTTTCCCATCAGGATTCATGTATAGCTTCCAGCGTGTTGGCTACCGTGATCTTCTTGTCAAATACGGCGACTTCAGAACGACAACACGTTATGTCTGGTGGAAGGGCATTGCCTCAGGCTCAACGAGTCTGCAATATGAAATCGACAATCGTGGTTGGCAGCACAACACGTAAGTACTGTTCAGGGCACTCTTATGATCTGCGTCACTCTCAGACCCTCAAACATCTAAATGTACTCCAGGTTGTTGAGATTTAGATTTTGAGAGTAGCCTGTCAATCTTTGTCACCATGTCTCACTCTTGGTCAATTCAATGAACCACTCTCTTGAATAGTCTTCTATACCTCTGAAAAGAGAGAAGAAGAAAAAGCTAGATGTGGACAGACTGATAAGGAGAGCTTTAAAGAATTAGGGGTGAAAAGCATTTAAAGGGAGAAAAAAACCAGCTGTAGAGAACGGGAGGATTTGGAAAAGAGGATAGGAATTTCACGTGATGAATGTATCATTTTTTTGTTGCTGTCCATCACGGCAATGCATGCTATAAATTTAGCCTCTTTTCTTGCACAAGCCAAACCTGTTGCTGTTTGATTCTTCTCTGCTGTTGTGCAGTGGTCCACGCTATATCCGTTCTTCATCCTACGGCAGCTCCAGCATGAGAAGCGTTAGCGAAACGCGCGGTCTTAGCTACAAGAAAGGCTATTCGTACCGCTACTACACGGCTCACTTTTTCGTTGTCGGCTACACTGGCTGGTCATCGTGCTGTGATTATTACTACGACCACTGTCGTCGTGTCGACAACTGTTTCAGTGTCACCCTCGGCCGCTTGTATGGCTCTAGCTATTACAGTTTCTCCAACCCGGCGTGGAAGTCCTGGGGTTGGACAACCAGCTGCCCTTATGCCGGGTACTACTACACGAGCACCGGCAACTGCCAGTCAAATGGTGCCATCTTTGTCCGTTAAACACATGGAGCACAGCCATGTTCTTATAATTAGGCCTGTTGCACATGCAAATAACACAATGAGCGTTTTGAGTTCTTCCTTCTACAGTTTTTTCCTAGATGAAGTTTTGCTGCCTTGGTGCTTGAAAGTAACTTAGCAACTGTCTGTTTTAGGCTTAGTCCTTCAAATCTGTAACTTAGCTTGTCTTCATGACTTTCAACACGTGTCAGAATTATGGAGTTAGTGGGAGATAGCACTGCACATCCTCACTCATGTTAACATTTACATGTTGTGACACTGAGTGGGCCGATGTTGAGTGTCAACTTTTGCGGCTTGTAAAGTTTCCTTTCAAGAATACGTGCTCTCTGTGGTGTCTTTTTCTGTAGCTGGCACAGCTTTCCACAAATTAATAGTGTCAAGCAAGAGTTTAAATGAAATCAATCTCCATCCTTTGTGATGGTCAACTGTCAGTGCATGTTGTTGGATTTCTTGATGAAAATTCCTTTCAATTGTTCATGCATGTCTCAATTAGTAAACGTTCAATTTTCAAGCAGGGTATCCTACAGAAAAAGTCAAAAGTGGAGAAGTATCAAATAGCAAAACTGATCATGATGTTGTCTCTCTTACAAATAATATAGAATATTACATTACCACCCCACCCCCTAATTGTGTAGTGGTTATTAGT
>JAOWAW010125462.1:0-12012 GCA_028565695.1 Nicola tetela
GACAAGCTCACGACTCATCCCAACCAGTCATTTGTGTGCTCTCTGCTCTATAGTCTCCATAACGGATTCCGCATCAGCTATTCCGATCTGGCCCCATGTAGGCCATATATCCAGAAATCTTCTGTCTGCTCACATTCACAAAGAGGTAATCTCTGCAGCCCTCTGGAAGAGCTTAGCCGACTTGCCAGTCCATTCAAGGATCCTCCCTGCACTTCAATCCGTTGCTTAGGTCTGGAAGTCGTTTCGAAAAGAACAGCGACTTCCAAACAATTATGCACCTCTCCACTCCTGCAGGCTCCTTTGTCAATGACCGCATCTCAAAAGAGGATTTTTTCCCTGCACTACACTACAATAGACAACGCTGTAAAGCTCATCTAATGTCATCTGCAGGACGCACTTATGTGCAAAGTGGACCTCAAGAGCACTTTTTGGCTAGTGCCAGTACACCCTGTGGACTGTCCACTGTTTGGCCTTTTTGGGAGGGATGGTACTACATGAAAAAGTTCCTTCCCTTTAGGCTAAGGTCAAGCCCAGCCATTTTCAATCAACTTGCATACACCGTGGATTTCTTCCTGTCACAATTGTGGAGTGGAAGACTTGCTGCACTACCTGGATGACTATTTTTTTGTTGGCCCTCCATGCAAAGCACCAGTTGCCTCCAAGGCAGCTATTCAAATGCGTACCGTCCTTACTGTCCTAAACAATCTGAGTGTTCCTGTTGCTGATGGCAATGGCAAGGTGCTTGGGCCATCAATGGAATTACCAATGTTAGGGATTCTCTTGGACAGTGTATGGCGGAAGATGCGCCTACTGGAGGGCAAGCTAACAGAACTGTGCACGAGCTTGAGGAGTGGCTTCATTGAGACTGGTGTACAAAACGGCAGCTGTTATCCCTTGTTGGCTCGTTATCATGTGATGCCAAAGCTGTACCACCTGAGCATACCTTTGCTCACCGGCTCTTAGGTTTTCTAAGGCTCAGCCAGATCTCGATGGGCAATTACAGCTGGAGGGAGAAGCTCATCTTAACATTCTTTGGTAGCAAACCTTCTTACGTTGTTGGAACAGCCGCTCATTCTTCCATGAAACTGGTTGGTCTTGAAACTGTTACCTCGAGGTTAGCACTGATGCGTCAGATGTTGGTTACGGTGCAGTTTACCAAAACCATTGGCTTTACAGCAAATGGATGCCCGAACAGAATGCACTGTCAATTGCTTGGCATGAGCTCTATGCTATTGTGGTGGTGGGTCAGTCTTGGTGTTGGCACTGGTCGAGAAGTGCATCCTCTTCCTTCGCGATAACCAATTGGTTGTGGAAATTTGCTGGCCAGGCACGAGCAAAAGTCCAGACATCATAAGACTTGTTCACAGTGTTTTCTTTGTTGCCACTAGGCACAATTTTGTGATTTTCTTGCTGCATTGTGCATGGCATGTCTAACCAAGCTGCCAATGCATTGTCTCGCCTGCAGGTGAGCAAGTTTCATCAGATTGTTCCAAACGCAGACAGGCTACCAATGCCATCCATCATCAACCACTTCATGCGCTAGCGAATCATGCAAATGTTCTGGCGGGTGTGAGTGTGTCAGGAATCTCCAGATGAAGCTACTGATCTGGCGAATTTGCCTACTGGAAGTTTTGTTCAGTCCATGGATTTTGCCCAATACCTGCATCAACTATTGTACTGCACATTTAAGCAGGTCTGGCCTCTGCACGTCTACCATTCAAGTATATTTGGCGGCTGTTCGTCATCTCCATCTGGCAACATCTTCCTTGATGGTAGTGTTAAAATCTGAATGCTTGCAAGCTATCCTTGCAGGCCTTAAGCAGAAAGCTGGTGACAGTAGACGACTTGCAATGTGTGATGGCAGCCTTGCTCAGGATCAGGGGCTTGGATTGAATTGGGCGCAACTGATTGTCTGATGCTCTGGGCAGCCATCACTACTGGATACATGTTGGCTTTCTCTGAGGCAGTGAATACCCGAGTCCTAGTACTTGATTCTTTTGGCCTGATCAAATCCTTCAGCAACGGTATCTCAGAATCAAATCTGGTCAAATGATCATCACCATTCCCTCAGAGTAAGACCAACCATTTGGGTAGTGGTGCTGATGTGGTGATTGTATCAACAGAAAGTAACATCTGTACCGTTGTGACAATGGAGGCCTATTTGGTATCAGGCTCATGTAAGATGGCAGAACCCCTTTTCCAGTTCAGTGGTGGTTGACTCCTGATGGCGACTGAGCTCACCAAATGGCTCTCAAAGTTCAGTGGGAACAGCAGAACCACTTCGCACAGCCTGTGCATTGGAGCAATGACAGCAGCCACCAAGGCAGGCTTACCATTATGGCACGTTCAGGCATGCAGTTGCTGGTGCAGCAAGGAATACGTGACCTTTATACACCCAGAGGCAACAGCCATCTGGTCAAACAGAATAACAAGAGCTCTGATAATGTAGCAGACTCTAATGGCATAAACAGCTGTTATTATTATAGTTTTTTTTGTTTTTGTTTGCAATTCTGTTCTAACTCAGGCTGGTGGCGAAGGAGCACCAAAATAATAGATTGTAAGTTTGTTTTTGGGGAGGATGGCCGGTGTGGGAGCAGACTGACTGATAAGCATTGCTCACGGTGGGCCAGCAGGGTTGTGCCGAGCTGCATCTATTGCTACCTTTGGGAGTTTGGTCAGAACTGGGCTCATGCCCACTACTGGGTCATTGGCTGCAGCTGGGCTCATGCCCGTTGCTAGGCCTTTGGCCACAGCTGGGCTCATGCCCGTTGCTAGGCCTTTGGCCACAGCTGGGCTCATGCCTACAGCTTAGGCATTTTGCCACAACCCAGGGCTCCTGCCTGCTGCTGCTGGGACCCAGTACAACACCATGTGGCTGCACGTGTCATCATTTGGATGCAGTTCATGGCCTGCAGTCTAGGCTGACCTCCCTGCCTTATTCTCCCCAACCTGAGTCCAGTGCGAATTGTCAATGGGACATTAAAGAAATTTAGGTTGCAAGTGATATTTGTTGTGAATTCACCTTTACAAAGGATGTAGCTGATGAAAGCTTGCTACCTTCGTGGTTGGCACAAGACAATGGTGGACAGCTTGCAACACTCAACTGAGTTTGTTGTTGCTCGTCTTCTGTGGAGGAACCCTTCCGTAGGTCATTGTTGTGAGGCTATGCTGCCTAATCACACATGTGTGATGCAGTACAGTAGATCGTCTTCTTCACCAACATTATTTGACAAGTCAAGCCTACATTTGTTCACTGCTCTCAGGACAAAAGTTGAAAGTTGAAAGACTGGGCAAAATCACAACAACTTGTTGACTGCCAGCTGTGCACATGCGCATAGTACTAGTAGTTAAATTATACTTGCAACTGGCTTGTGTGTCACCTTCTGAATCGTGCAAGGGGCTCGGTCTGAATGTGCAGTGAAGCACCAGAACCTGGCATGCCTGTATCTAAATTGGGGACTCTCAGACTGATACACATACAGAGAAACACATACACAAACCTGCATGCATACTAGTACATACACACTTACACGTGCACAGATGGCATGAGACAATGAAATTGACACTAACACGTGACCATGATATGACTTGATAAAAACAACGAGCTGCAGTATGCATGCACATGCATGTGTGCTTTTGCTCCTATCCAGTCAAATCAAAATGTATGAAGAATCATGTGCAGGTGTCAGTGTCATTGTCCCATGCTGTACATCCATGCATGTTCAAACACATGCACACATACACATATACACAAAAGCAAATTGAGCAATAATTTTCTGCTTCTTCACCAGCTTTGATTTCGCACCGCAGATCTGAACTTGTGGCAACCAAGTGCTTAGCTGAAACAAAAATCATGGTCTTGACTGCTTGCCCAATCCACCAGCTCAAAAGAACTGGCTTCTACAGCTTGGTGCGATGAAACTGGCACCCGGCATTATTGATCTTGTGCGACGTATAGAATGGCATGGCTCACTATACACTATCAAGTTGAATCAAACCGTATCAAGGTCACGTGGGGTGCCAGTTCATTGCACCAAGCTGTATATGGTGAGTTCTGTTACTCGATTCAAACACAATCTGAAATACGTTGTTTCTCCCTGCAAGAAACAGTTTTTGTTAACATACGGTACACAATGTACACTTACATACACATTTATGTACAGGTACACATGAACGCAGAAACACATACACAGTTATACATGCATGTATGTGTATACAACACATACGCATACCAGGACGTACATGTATATGGACATAGAAGTGTTGGTGTACTAAAAGCCAAGAAAACCTAATCCAAAGTGGTGGGTGAATATCAAATTAAGTTTAGTTTATCACCGAGAACATTTAGTGTGTGTGTGTGTGTGTGTGTGTGTGTGTGTGTGTGTCTGTCTGCATGTGGGTCTTGGAGGGTATACAGGTCAGTTCTGTCAATGCATACCTCAAGAATGGACACAGTTAAAATTTCCAATAGTACATAGAAATTATCAGGGGCCTGAATGTTTGCCTTGTCATGCAAAGAAGATCCCAGCACATCACTACAAGAAGCTTTTTGCATGAGATGCTTCGTCAGAAATGCCTTTGCTTTCATCGATCATAGAGGACATGGGAACATTTAATGCAATAAAAAAAATTTGTGACTGGTGTGCTGGGGTTTCCTCTTCATGTTATTACTACATAGTGAGGATCACTCATGTCTGACATGCTATTTGTTCTGTACACCTAACGGGTCTTGGTAGCAAGTGATTTCCGATAGTGAGTAGTAAAGACTGAGGTGCGAAAGAGTATGTACTATTGAGAAATGACTGTATACAGAACTGTGAGTTGACATGACCAGTCCCTTGAGACTGCCAGTTGTGAATCAGAATATGTATTTCAGTGTTTTCTCCTTACTGCATCTTGTAGAACTTGACAGACAGTAGAATGCTGTAGCTATTTCCCACAACAGACAAAGCAGACACACAATCACTGTATAATCTACATCATTACGCAAAACACGTGAAGTTTCTGTTGTTCAGCCTCATTTTGTGCTTCAGGCTGTTATAGACATGGCCACAAGAAGTTTGCCTCAGATAGCTATTTGCACTTTTGTGGTATGATGTGATTTTTGGGCCTGTAAATTTATCTGCACATGCCTTAGATGGCTTTTTGTGTCTTGGGAACCTGTGCATAACATGTGTGCATGTAAGACTTGTGAGATTCTGACTGGGTAGTAAGAACATGAAGAGGATTTCCCAGCACACCAGTCACAAGAAACTTTTTTCCTGAGACATTTCACCACAAATGCCTCTGGCTTCATCAGTCAAAAAGAAAATTGCAAACACATCACATAGAACCTATAGTAGCATGCATTCATACCCTCAGCACAATACTGTAAACCAGGAAATTTTAGCGGCATAGAAACCTTAGTGGATTTAGTGAATTGTCCGAATTCGCTAAATTTCCCTGTCACGCATCCGTTTCATGCCAGTCAGGTCAATGCTGAACTGTACGCTCTGACATTGCCACCACTCCTGCCACTGATGCTGCTGCTGCCACTTCCACTATTAGCACTTCTGTTCCTGACATCTACTGGTAAACGTAAAAATTCATGAAACACAAACACAGATCTCTCACCTTTACCAGACCTAGTACTAGTATGCCTTGCTTTTCTAGTTCGTGTTTGGTCTCCAACCTTGTCTCTCACCACTTATCATCTAAAATTTCCCCCTGAAAACTCACTGCCTGAGAAATCAGGAATTTATTCTGCCTGAATTCTTGGATCGCTAAAATAAACCATCCCTAATATGCTGGCAGTCCGATATTGCTCAAGGTTTACGTCACTAAAATTTCCCATTTTACAGCAGTTTAAGTGTCTGTAGCCTTCTGTACTCCCTATCTTTTTTATAGCCGATGAAGCCAGCAGCATTTCTGGCGAAACTTCTCACAAAAAAGTTTCTTGTGACTGGTGTGCTGGGAAATCCTCTTCATGTTGTTTGTGTGTGTGTGTGTGTGTGTATGTGTGTGTGTGTGTGTGTGTGTTTATGCATCTACATAAATCTTGAAAAGGTACCCCTTGTCAACCTGGAGAAATGGATTATAAGGATACCTAAAGATGTTGCAAATTGTTGCATCTACTTGTCACGTAGCTGACTTTTTCTGTTTGTGTTTTTTATGTTGCCATTAGGAGCTGATGTAGATGAAGTGATGCTTTTAGTGGACTCAGTGGAGAAAGAGCTTCAGCCTCTCATTGAACGACTGCCCTTTGAAGAGTTGAAGAAGCTATTGTTGGACAGCGGTGTTCAACTTGAGACAGCGTACTATTTTGAAGAGGTCGAGTTTGAGGGGGATTCATCAAATTCAAAATCTTGGAAGCTCACTGATTTCATGTTGGACAGCTTGTGGGATCAGCTTCCAAAGTACCTGGACGCTCTTCGACAAATTGGTGAAGAACACTTGGCTGAGTTCCTCCAACCATTAGGTCAGCAGACATCTTTAAATTCATTATCCACTTAGTGTTTTTGACTTTCTTGACATGTTTTTTTTTGTATCCTGGTGTCAGTATTGTTAAGGAGGCATCATCATCCTTCAGTAGTGTATATGTAGTGATTTAATTAAGGCCTGCATGGAGTGATCAAGGTTGATCCACAGAATTCAAGGAAGACACGCTCAAACACGGTTTATCTTCCCAGAATGACTGGCTGACGTAGCAATTGTCAGTGACCTTTGTTCAGTTAAAGCAGCTGCACTGGACATGTTAGAAACCAAAAAAGCCCAGACTTCCGTAGTTTAAATCTTTGAACTGGACACATTAGTTTTCTGGGCTCATTTGGGGCACCCAGAGGCACTAAACTTTGCTCCAGAATTTTATAACTCAGTCTCAAACTTTCATTTTGGCCAGCAATTTGTAAAGTTGGTTTTTGGCTGTTTTTTTTTCACTCTTCAATTGGCTACCACTATTTTCACAGAAGAAAATATAAAAAAAAACGGTAGCACAGTTTTGCAGCCAATTTGATTAAAAGAACCCAAAGGGAAATCAGAGAAGAACTGAGGATGCTAGGAGGTACAGCAGTGACATGGGTTATTTGGAGCTGTTCTGGACAATTCCACAACGTAGTCGACAAGCCAACTTGACCTGGCCGGTGTCCCACAACTGTGTGCCCAAATGAGTGCTCCAGATAGATTAGCCTTGCATTCATGGTTATGGCCAGTGCTGCATAGCGTCATGCTTCACAAAATGTTTAGAGATGAATTTCAGCTCGAACACACAGTCTTTTGGTGGAATTTGAAGTTTTTGGACATGAGAGATTTGTTGATTCATTTCCTGTGGTTTGCAAAAGGTCAGGTCTGGATCACCCAACACAGGCCTTAACTGCAAAAGCCCAATAATTTATTTCACACCAACTCACTCTCTCTTTCTCTCTCTCTCCCTCTCCCTCCTCTCTCTCTATCTCACTCTCTCTCTCCCCTCTCTCTTTCCTCTCTCTCTCTCCTCTCTTTCTCTCTCTCTCTCTCTCTGTTTGTCTGTCTGTCTCTCTGTCTCTCTCTCTCTCTCTCTTACTCCATCCCTCTTCTTTTTTTGGGCATGTTGCAACTGAGAAGATGGCATGTATATGCAAAATTTGCTCAGATTTCCAAAATTGTCTCTTGTATCAAAGCTAGAAGATCAATAGCTGTCTCAAACTTTCCATACTTCGCAATGTCTAGAGGTGCATCGTAATCAGTACGCTAGTACTGAATTGAACTTCTAAAAGTGAACAATTAGACCTGCTACATATGCACACAGTTTTCAGCTGCTTGTAAGCCTATGTCATTCAAATTGCAACTTGTAGAAATGCTCTTTTGCACTACAAGTGGTGCATGTACAGGAACCCTTGCAGGCCCTTCCTACGTATTGTAGATCCAGGAGAAAACATTGGACTCTTCCAAGGGAGATTGACCATTGCGGGTGCTAGTACGTGCATCATGAATACAGGAAACATGAATACGCTTTGTACCAAGTTGGCACTATGGCCAAGAGCGTACAAGGATGTACACTGTACCGCCTTGTACACTATTGTGCAGGAAACCATGTTTTTGAAGAAGAAAGCACCACTGACTGTAAAGGAAGGCTAAGCGAGGAACAACTCTTCCTCACTCCCCAGCCTCAAAACTTAGTCCTTTTATCAGATAAGTATAAACCAGTATTTTGTCAAAACATCACTCTTCAACAGCACAAATTTAAATTCGTTTGGCAACATTTCGGTCAGTCAACTCTGACCTTTGTCAGGCGAATATAAAAGTCCTTCGATGATTCATGCAAACAACAATATCGATTCGCTCATCATTGGTTGTGAGTCCCTCAGCCCAATTCCTATCGATTGATGTATCCACTGACACGTTTACATCATGAATCAGCTCACTCATGACATGTAGATCTACATGTACTGGTACAACACTGGGTTTGTCACTCAATATGCATCATGACTAAGGCAGTCCCAATGCAGTCTTGCAAAGTGTCCCAAAAGTGTTCTTTAGTCTTGGGGTGTCACACACCGTGTGGCAACCCAAGTCAGTTGCCAAAAGAGAACACAGGCACTCTGTAGGGTACTCTGTATGAACTACGTGTTTTTTTTTTCTTTGGTGGGAGGTCACAGCCCCTGTAATTGCATCCTCCGTCACACATACCCAATAATATCTGTGGGAACCCTCTCCGGTCCTTAGTGGGCCTGACTCAAATTAATAAATTTCTAAACTATGTGTTGTCTGTAATTTAGTATACCAAATACCTGACAAGTCAACTACCACAAGAGACATGCGAACTGAAGGTAAGCACAGATTCTTTGCCTTTGCCTCAGTGATTTGCTGTCTGGGAATTACTTTGCATTTTGCTGATTCAGAAATGGAATTGCTTGCTAACAGTGTTATGATATTTATAAACTGGTGACTGATGACACAAATTTTTTACATTCTAAGTGTCATTTTCAAGAATTGAACACAGGGGCACACATTGCACCAATTAAGTGTCCAAAAAGGCACCTCCAAAATTTTGAAAGCACCCAAACTTTCAGAAACAGCAAAATATGCATACTAGTATGTTCTTGGGCTGTGGCACACGTCACTGAGAGACCTGCTAGTATTTTGGTTGTGCAGTAGTACAGTGTGCATACACTGCAGCATGAAGCAATGCAGTGCGGATCAAACTAGCCCTATTTGGGTGTGTACCCCTGCTGGAAATTTGGGTGGATGCATCTATTTATTGTCAAACCAAAGTGACTGCCATGCACATATGCATAATTGATGACACTTCTGGAGTGCAGTATAGCTTGGATGGCGGATGGTGGTATTACAGACCTACAGCTACTGGGCAGTTTCTTTGGACACGACCGAGATCAGATAGTGCAAATTGGAATCAAAGGAATATATGGATTCTGCAGGTGTACACAGCACAGCTGAAGATGGTGTGAATTTTAATTTTCTTTGTTTAAATCAGCCTGGTGGCCCACTGAATCAACTGTGCAATGGGAGAATGCTTGGTTGGCTTGTCTTCTCAGATGCTCTTCTGTAGGAAGATTTAGGTGCGCTGATGGCTGCGGTTTTTTGTACATGTGAGGTTTTGGAAGGGGAGCAGGTTTGCCTATTTTTAAGTGGTCACAGACTTAGATACCAGCTTAGTTACCGTATTTGCACCAGCTCCTGCAGGTGCCATGAAAGCATTAACCCACAGTAGAGGAAGTTGGCTTCAAAAGCCACAGCCATTCAGTGTTCTTTGAAGAACCTATCACCTCCCCTGCATTTGCCTGGTTGCTTTTGCTTAAAATGACTGTCTAGGAATCACCAAGACCTACAGTTTTATCCACTGCTGACAACAATGGTCAAAACTGGTCTGCACAGAAAACACGGCTGCTGCCAACGGCTTTCTAAACATTGCGCATACTTTGCACTTCCTGTTTGCTTTTACAGTCAGAATAGGTCTCGCCCATGCAGGGCTTAAAAAAATCCAGTTGCCTGCTCGCCATTTGTGACTAAAATCTTCTGTTTGGCGACCAGATATCAATGTTTACAGTCCAGTTTGGCGACCAGAAAATTTTGTCTGGTTCCATTTTGGCGACTGAGACCTCTCCTAAACTTCCACTTTTCACGCTCAAGGTCTAACATGATGGCCGCCTGGCACCTAGCGCCTGCAACCAACAAGCAGTACTAGTGTAGCCACTTGTGACCACAATGCACTATATCAGGTATATGCATAGTACGCACTGTGGTGGCTGTAGCATGCTGGTTGCTGTTCAGATTCTTTGTTCTAGCGTTGCCTTCATTTCAGAGATATTGTACAAACCATAGGCTACAATAATATGGGTAGTGGCCACCTGGCCCCTATACGATGAACGAGCAGTGTAGGCGTGTTGCCACCTGTGACCACAATGCAGTGTGTATAGTAGTATGCATAGTACATAGTGTAGTGGTAGTAGCTTCTGGTTGCTGTTCAGATTCTTTGTTTCAGCATTCAACTGGTGTTTGCATCAGTTTAAGACTTTCCTTGCCTGCTCACCCTGCTCCAAACTATTTGATGGTTCAATTTGTCGTGGGATATACTGGCCAATACCAACTGATGGCCAATGACACGTTACCTATCTATTAGATCTACTAAAGCAGTTCCCAGTCATGCTCGCTAAGCTCAGCTGGACCCTTGCATTAGCTCAAATAATTTGAATCAAATTATTCATATTCCAGTGCATTAACATTGAATATTTGTTACAGTACATAATATTATTAATACATAATACCACTGGTAAGAATTTAGCATATCACCCATACAATCAGGTAACACAAGGTTATTCTGATGGAGTTAGTCTTAGTCTTTGCATATGAAATCTACTTTGGTGAGTAGCTCAGGAAGGCTATGTCCACTTAGGCTACCCAAACCTGGGGGTGACTTCCCACCTGGTGAGGAGGACAGGAAATGTTTTTCAAGGCATGCAACCGTGCTGCTGTTGTCCAAACAGCTGTTCAAAAATGGCTCGGACGAGTTTCTGATAACACATAAAGTATGGTTTGCTGAGGCAGTTGGCTTGGCAAGAAGTGTGAACAGTGAACCAGAACTGTCAAGACATTGCTGCCGCTGTCTTCATCAGGCAGAACTGGTGAACACAATCTACGGCAGAACCATATTTTTTTCTTTCCTCAATGCGATGTTGTTCCTTTTTGACACAAAGTTTTCACCATTGAAAGGCATCGTGACATCTGGCCTGTTTGTAATGCCTTCTTTGAAGTTATAAGCCTCACCAGCCCAGCTTGCTGAAGAGGTAGTTGCCAGCTATGCTGGTGACTTGCCCGCTGCTGTGGATTTTGGTCAAGGCTGAAGCTTGGCAATGGTTGCTCTTTTTGTCACGGCAGAATGTGCAATGGCTGCTCTTTTTGTCAAGGCAGAAGCTGAGCAATGGTCACTCTTTTTGTCAAGGCAGAAGCTTGGCAATGGTTGCTCTTTTTGTCAAGGCAGAAGTTTGGCAATGGTCACTCTTTTTGTCAAGGCAGAAGCTTGGCAATGGTTGCTCTTTTTGTCAAGGCAGAAGCTGAGCAATGGTCACTCTTTTTTGTGCTGTGACACAGTAGTTGATGTTGCAGTCATCTCTGTCAACCTTGCCACACAAATCAACACAGTGTCAGTTATTTCCCTCTGTCAACCTTGCAATACAAGACAACACAGTGTTGGTTATTTCCCAATTACACCGCAACCATTCTTCAGCTCATCACTACCATTCCTGCTGTCAACTGTGAATGTGAACGTAACCTTAGTGCACTGCATATATATAGCTGAGGCAAATGACCTACAGGAGGTCCACCATGGGGCCCGGATAGGATCAGCTGAGCTCATTGGCACTTCAGAGCAACCATAATGTCAATGTTGACCATGTCTTTCTTTTTGTTATCACTGGCCAGCTGGGTTGAGTGGTGCCAATTGGAAGTCCTTCCAGACCAGCTCCCTTCCGTCCCCTTCCCCCGTCCCAGTCCCCTATCCCCCATCCCTGTCCCATTCCCCCTGTCACCTTCCCCCGTCTC
>JAOWAW010125473.1:0-12010 GCA_028565695.1 Nicola tetela
ACACACACACACACACACACACACACACACACACACACACACACACACACACACACACACACACACACACACAGTGGCACTCATATCCATGCTTCTGCATTACAACAGCCACGTGCATGCACACATCCAATAAAAATACTTTATAGTGCAAGAAGAATGTTAAGGTCCCAACCAAGTATATGACCTACTTCATGAGACAAGCCTCTTTAAGGAACTGCATTTTTTCGTTCTTCGAAGCATCGTTATGAACAGTCTGGAGAAATGAAGCCAGCAAACAATTATTAATTATCACCTTTATATAATTTCTCTTCACAATTAAGTATGGCCAAAGACAAGCAGTATTGATCATAGAGCAGCAGTTGTGTCAATTGACCAGAAAAAATTTTCATTTTGCCTGAACATGTTGTGTGGTGATAGACCTCTTTTGAAGAAAGATAGGACTCGAGAGATCCTGACTGAGTAGTAATAACATGAAGAGGAATTTCCAGCACACCAACCACAAGAAACTTTTCCCATAAATGAATTGTTACAGCGGTGCTAAACATAGCACAATTTGGAATGTCATTCTTAGTAGGTTAGTGTTGGCATTTATGTATGGCTGTCTTGTAGTTGCATGATTTATTTCTTAGGTAGTCAGTGCACCATAAGGGATGCTCTCACTGATGGGGACACCCTCCCATGAGCCGCTTGGGCTGGGAAATGAGCCCCTGGTAAGAGCCTGGGCTACTTCTCGCCTGGAATGCTTATGAGACTTGGAACTCCTTATCTCCATAGGACACACATCACTCCTTGAATTATATGTACACACACACGTACACACACACGCAGAGCATAAATAATCCTACACTGGATCCCCGGTACATTGTGTAGAAACACGTTTTCCCATCTTGTGCGATTTGACACCTGGTAGCAAGCATTCACACCTATAACGTGAGACTGTAAGTATCCCAGCCTTCTGTAGTCCATTGTCACTGGTGAAGCCAGAGGCCTTTCTGACAAAATGTTTCGCAAAAAGTGTCTTGTGACTGGTGTGCTGGGAATTCCACCTCATGCTATCTCGTTTGAACACTTGGTCCAAAAGAGATATAACTATATTACTAGTACATACTGTCCTTGAGATCATTACAAGAGTGTTATCAGAGACCACATCTTATGCTTAAATGTGAAAGTTAATCAGCCTATTCTCCAAGGTGAATGATTTTTAATAGCAGGAAACATGGCCTATGGCCTTCAGTCTGTCTGATTTTCCACATGGCTGTAATCAGCCTTGATCACTTCTTGCCATATGTACACCACTGGGTTATTTGAAAGACATGTACATGCACGCACCTTAATGGCCACTTCAAATTCTTCTGTTGTTCCTTTCTCTGTCTTCTGTCTGAGTGAGCCATGGAATACCTGACCAAATTGACCTTGTCCTAGCGTTTTTAAGAGTGTGATGTCTTCCAGTGACCTCTCCCATTCATCAGGTTCATAGTTATCATCTATGAGCAAAATGAAAGAAATTATGCAGCTGCACATTGTCATCACAGAAAATTGACTAATTATGGCTTATACCATGTAGTAGCTATATAGTATATGCATATCTCATGTGCATTGTCTGTCGTACATGAAATATGTAAAATACAGATAAAGACAATGATCATGAGGGCTGTGTAGTAGAATATGAATTAAATGCAGTATTTACTTCTTATCAAGCTGCATGCTTGTTGAGAATTTATCATAAAAGCAACCTCTAAGGAGGCTTTCCATTTGAAATGGACACCTGGAATGATCAGCCACAGCCAAATACTCAACACTGGTCATGCGGTTACCTGAGATAAGGCAAGGCTAATTGGTTGGGAAACCGAAATGCAACATCAAACTACCAGATAAAGAAAGCTTGCAGTGCAAAGATACACAATGAATGGTGTCAATGCCCAAAGGGGGGGGGGGGCTCAAGATGGGGGTGTAGGCCCCCTCAATATCAGTAATTTCTTGGGCTACAATTTGATCCTTTTATACTGCAGCTGGCACGTGTTTGCCCATATATCACTTTAAACTTGCACAGTTGTCTTTGAGAAATGTGTTCAAGCTACTTTCTTGTCCGCCACTTGTCACCTTCAGTTGACACCACTGCTGTATGTAAGGTGTGTTTAGTGTTCATCCTAGCACAGTGCTTAATGAAAGGAGCAGTTAAGGCTGGTGTCATAAGGACAACTAGAGCGACTCTACATGATCAGTGTGGTCACCCAACCTTGAACAAAAGAGAACAAAGAGAAGGAAAAAATTTTGTTTTAAGAAAAATGGAGTATCAAACTAAGGTCTGGTGCAGCGCCAGTTCTGCTCCTTATACTGACTACACTGTGGGAGACTGTTCTTCGATCGCCATTGAAATGTGACTCTAGAGGAGTTGCATGTACATCGCAAGGGTGCTGCTTACTTTTGGTGGGGTATTCTTCAAGAATGAGCAAATTAGGGCTCTGAGACTGCCTTTTAGCCAATCTGAGTATGTTAAATTACCCACCCGTGGCTTTATCAGACTTCACAAAATCCTCAACCTTTAATTATATTTCCTCAGAGTTTTATTCATCAATATAACCTCAGACTCATTATTTAATGTGTACATAGATTAACTCAGTTGATGTAAGTAATTTTTGTCAGAGTATCACAGACAGACTAGTATTAGATAGAAAGTGAAAGGATCAGATGAATCAGCTTTCTTACCAATAACATAATCACCACCCGGACCTTGCAAGAAAGCATAGCCTTCTCTCAATGAGATGGTATGCTGCAGTCTCTCCATCATCAGGCGCACTTCTTCTGCCTCGATATAACTAAACAGAAAGCAAGACGTGGTCACAATCTGATCTTGTCCTAATCTTTCCCAACAAGCCCAATCTTCTCATTCAACTTGCCATTCCCCTTGAAAACTAACATCCCATCAGCCCACACACGTAAATATGACCGCTATCTGCCTATTTCCTCAAGCTTGTAACAATAGAAATTGAATCATGTGGTTTCCTCCCCCACTCAAATTTCATTAACTTATCCTCTATCCTCCTACCTAAATTTCCTGTTTGTTCCAATGTCTCTGCACCAATCTCTCCCAAATCATGGTCCTCTGCTCCTACGCAATCTTTTTCTCCTGATCTGAACCATCCTGGAAAACACTGCCATCACTCCAAGTTCCTCACTCTCCTTGAACCAAGTTGTGTTTGTTTGTCACAAGTCCCACTAAAGGAGGTCTTGCTTTCTTTTTCATTTTTTATGCACTTATGCATTGATCAGAAGGTCATCTCCCTAGCTCTCACTCTCTCTTTGTACTTACGGCTTCTCTCCATCTATACTGTCTTGCTGTATAGACTTGCTGAGTAGCAAGTGCTCTTTGTGTGCACCTAGTGTTAATGTTCCTCAGTATCAAACTGTATGCATCCCAACAGAGCCTTGCATGTCTAACTGCTTTTTCATTCCCTTGGACATATCTGAGGTGGGTGCATGGGGCAACATTTCAAGATCTTTAATAAAGAGTATATATATCAACAAAAAAATGTACTGATCCCTGTAAGATTTGTGTCAAATCAGTCTTGGGCTGCGGTTGGTTCATTCAATTGAAAACTAACCTCTTTCTCCTTGCCTTCCACAGATAAACAGACACCAGCGCAAAGATGAATGCTGCAATGGACAAAACGGTAATCAATGCCTTCTGCCCGTCAGACAGTGCAGAACTAGTTGATTGATTGTCACTGCCTGTGTCGGTCTCTGATGTATTTACTTGAAGCAATGCACAGGATGACCATGGGCCACAGCCAGCTAACGTGATCTGTCGTAACTGGAAGAAGAGAAGAAGAAGTGAGCCTGGTTGTGCGTTCTTGTCTCTTGCCGAGCAAGTGAACGTGCGAAGACAGTAGCGCAGCGATCCATTTTGAGTTGTCACCAAAGACGGTGAAATGTCTGCGATGGCAGCTACAGGTTCAGTGAAGTTATTCCCTCCCACTGTTCTAGACGTTATGTTGACTGTTACACAGTTCTGCAAGTTCTTCATGCAGTAGTCTTGCAAACACTGTAAACACACGGAAAGTGACTTTCTTCAGGTTCATTGATGTGACCAATAACTGTTTTAATATGTCACTGATACGTAGTATACAGAAATCTCAACTATATTTCCACATCAGGGCAGACTTGTTTTTTTTTATTGTTTGCAATTATTTGCATCTCGTTATTTCAGTAAAACCTATAAATTTCGGTGTAATTGTAATCTTGGAAATTTGGCAAAGGGACTTGTTACCATTGGATGATATGCACATTGTACTGGACTTTTCATGATACTAAGTCAACTGGCTCAATTCACCAAGATTTGGATGCACTGAAAAAAAAACATATTATACAGTATCCTGTCAGCCATGCATCATGGTCATGATCAGATATCGGAAAAACATGCTTGCAGCTTTGAAAAACTGATCTTCAATCAAACACTACGGACACCCCTGCTTGTCAAACATCTCTTTATATAGCTAGCAGCAACTTACACATTGTGCAGAACAAAGTCTTCTGGTATGCATGTGCCCAGCACAAGCATACTGCCCCCACTCTCTCAGTGGCAAGCAGGGCAGTGCAGTTAAAGCTTATATGCAAATTCTCATGTGACACCTGTGGCTCTGTGCCAAACCGCACACCCTTATGAAGAGATAAAAAATGATGCTAGAGTGGTGTTTTCCTTGAAATCTGCAGATCCTTGGACATCACCTACTGTCTAATGCACTTAAGATGGCAACCAGCAACCCTTATCTCATGATTACACTTTCTCACACTTGCATTTACAGTGCACATGTACATTCAATGCAGACACACATACACACACGTGCACATGTGCACACACACACACACTACTGGTATGCACACATGCTGACTGTACACATGTACACATTACCAGTGTGCATACATGTTGACTGCACAGTTATTTTTAGGCTTACTGTAGCTTGTCGTTCACTTGTTTCCTGAGACTTTGCAGATGACATGACTAGCTGGTAGAGGATTGGTGGACTGTTCTGAAAGCTTGGTGGAAGCCATTCCAAACAAAGAGTGTCCTTTAATGTAAAAAAGAGACATTTTAAACAGTGCAATCAGAGGAGAGGGGCATTGGTAAAGGCAGAAAGGCAAAGAGACCGGGGGAGGTGAGGCATGGAGCAAATGAGCAGTACAGTGGGGAAAGGATAGAACAAGCAGAAAGGGAGAAGAAGCAGCTGATTAGTATGAACAAATTGTGATCCTCTTGCCACACCAAACTTATAACAGATGAATGTTTTCAAATTGAGAGGTTTATTTACCACAAAACACAGGGAGTGTGTCAGACATTAAAGAGAATGAAATTATAGCAAACGATGCTGACTTGTCCTTTGCGAAGTGCCAGGTCAGTCTTAATTCTGTTGGACCAAATGGCCATTTTCACAATGAAAGGAAAATATTCCACTTTTTAACTATGACGGTGGCATTTCAATAGTTGCATTAACATGTCTCTACAATTACTTTCATTGTGCTAGAGTGCTTACCTCTGCAGAACTGACATTGAGACCCTCGACAAGATCAGCATTTGCTGTAAAAACAAAGAGCAGTTGTGACCATCGCACCCAATGTGATTTCAGTTTTTCTTTGCAGTTAGAACCCTTTGAGTTGGTAATTGTATGCAGTGCTGGGAAAATGTGAAAACTTAAGGTGGCCAATCACCAGTTTTTCACTTGTTTATTATAAGTGAATATAACAGGAGTGCCTGATGTGGGCTACTTGCCCCCTGTGGATGTGCCACTATCGCAGACACTTCACCGTCACTCATTATTAGAGCAAATCCAAAAATCTGTATATCATCTCAGATTCCATAACAGTTAAATTGGTAACGCTTCAACCTTTATACTAACTGCTTCCTTGAATCCTTAGACAATTCTTACAAAGCCTGCCATTGTCTCGGCCAAGCAAAATGTTATCCATCAAAAACTCACTGCACTAATTTTGACATCAGCTTTCTTTTCATTACAAATAGTAACCTTGCCAATGCAGCTCTACACTTGGACATTTAGACACATGAAATTCCAGAAAATACTTTTTCTCTCTTTGGTGCATGAATTATTCTTCAGTTTGGTGTTTTGAACATGGCCATTGGAATTGGTCTTCTGAACATACATGCAGTTGTTGAAGGTTCATTCATGCAAGTGATATGATAGCTATACGGAATTGAGCAACTATGACCTCACACCCAGACATATATAACTACAGATCATGACTGGGGCCATTATGAACTCACACCCAGACATATTTGGCCACTGAGTGGAGCCATTATGACCTTGCACCCAGACATGCTCAAGTGACTATAGTTTGAGTTATTTAAGTTCATGATTAAATTTTTGGTTATCTTAGGCTTACATGGTGGAGGAATGCTTGCGGTGAGTGCCCATGTTGTACTGCTCATGCCCTCGCTACCATGAATAGCTTGAACCTGTCACACATCAAACATGCCAAACACTAATTACTGCCTAGCTAAAAGCAACACTTCCATTGTTAATGCCAATCTTTCAGATGGTCCTGGATAAATAGTCTTGGTTAATGACCGCACAACTATCATATGCATGATGTAAGAGAATAGTTAATTCTCCTAGCACTTTCTTTGACAAGCACTGCATTATTATAGTATCTTACATCACTACACACTTTGCGGGCTTACTGATATCACGTATGACTCAGAGTAGGTCAGTGGTTCTATTGGGATGGTTAATGACAATCCAGATGTTGTCTCAGACAAAGCGTCTGCCCAAACTCCTGTGTCATTAAAACTGGTTGCTCCAAGACGAACAAACAGCCCTTCTTTGCAGCAATCAGGTTCACCTGTAGAGTTACAATTTGCAGGCGTAATTGAAGTTTGGAAATCCTCCGCTTGATGAAACTGGGCTTGCAGGGAGGTGACAGCATTGGCACTTGAAACAAGTTGGCGGTTTGGTTCTGCAGCCAGCTGTCTCTGTAACAAAGATCCAATGCAGCGTTTAGTTGAAATGCCAACACTAGCCTTGCAGCCACACGTCTTCCCGCAGGCTCCAAGAGTCAGATTCTCGACAGGTGGCAGGATAGACATTTTCTTCCAAAACACTCTGTAGGAGATCTGTTCATTGTGGTCTTGACACTGATATTCTGGGGGAAGCCAAGTCAGTTGAAGGGATGTTCTGCTTGTGCCATTGATCTTGAAACTATTTGGAGAAGGAGGAGCTGGCAAAAAAACCAATAGCACAAGAAAGATGAAGAAAAGTTTAGAAAAGTGTGATGCGTTTAGAAAAGCATGATGCGTTTAGAAAAGTGTGATGTGTTTAGAAAAGGGTGATGTGTTTAGAGAAGCATGATGCGTTTAGAAAAGTGTGGTGTCTTTAGAAAAGGGTGATGCGTTTCGAAAAGCATGATGCGTTTAGAAAAGTGTGATGCATTTGGAAGCAAAGAAACTACATTGAGTGGCCAGTTGTGTCATTGTTTGTGATCAGATCTTCCCTATGCATGGTGTTAGTTGAGGTACCGTATTCTTCCATGTATGATCCCTGAGCTGATATTAACTTCACAGAAAACCTCTGTTCCCTTGGCTTATATATGGGATGGACTTACACACAGGCATGAAAACCATGCCAGAGACCAAAGATTCATTTACCAGTGTATAAACTTCGCCTGTCTCTCGCATGAACTATGCTATCTAATATCTATACTGCATTTCTTAAAATAAAGACCGCCCCAAAAATAAGTTGCCCTGAAATAAACCCCCAAAATCCTGTGACATTTTTAATTATAACATTTGCCCGATATAATAACTCCTGCAGGGCTTGTTGTCCAATGTGTATCTGCATACAACTTATAATAATTCCCGCAGGGCTTGTTGTCCAATGTGTATCTGCATACCACTTTGCCACTTTTCCTGTTCTGAGGTGGACATTGCCAGCTCCATTTGGTGTATGGTACAAATGTTGTATATTTACCAGTGTTTGGCATGAAAATGGGATTGTAGCTCCAAGGGACAACGCACGGATGGTACACTTGAGGTGTGTGGCTCTGTGGAAAAGTTTGCATGAAGGGTATATAAGCCCCACCTTTTGCAAGCCCCATTCTCTTATATTTTACCCCTACCTCTGGCTGGAGTTAATAGAAATACGGTATGTGCAAGTAAACAAAAGAGCACCCAAACCGTGCTTCTGACACAGCACATGCTCAATCAATTTGTAAGCTCTTGACAGTCAAATTTGGTATTGCATTGGGCACATGCAATCGATATGGAAAATGTATTGAAACACACATCAAGGCCAGGGATGCTGGGTCGAATCAGGCTATACCTGGGCATGTGTTCAGCTCTCTAGATCTCGCAAAAGCAATGAAATAAAAATGAGTAATTCTTACTTTCACCCTTGGCCAAGGGGCAGGGAGAACAAAAATCCCAAATATGCATGGAAAAAAGTACTATGGCAAAGACAACAGGAAGTTTGAAAGGTAGGACCATGAGAATTCCTATGCACACACAGAAAACATGGTAATTGAATAATTTACCAAAGAGAGGTAATTTCACAAACCTTTGGGCAGCAATGGTCTGGCAAGAATCAGCATTGAAGCATTTCCCGTGATAATAAAGCCATCCCTGGTGTAGAGAACCTCGACCTGAAAAGCGTACTCTGAACATGGCCGGAGATTAGTGATGTTCAGCTTGCGCACTTGCCCTCCAACTGGAATTGTTGACCAGCTAAAAGAAAGGAAAACCGGATACTTACTACCCTGTCTTTCAACAAGTTCTGTCAGCGTGTCTTTCCACACCTGAAAACGTGTTTCAGCTTTTTGTTACTGAGTAAAATTTAGTTTCATTACAAATCATTGAGGAGTGCTGCAGCTGTCCACTTACTGTTCCAGACGAGCTACACAGGAAAAGTCTGCTGTTGGGGACGTGCTCACAATTTGGCGAAAGTCCTTGTTTGTGCTGTAAAAGGCAATTAGGTGGAATTTGACCATTAATGAAAGAGCTCACAGACACTGTTTTTCTATCAAAGAAACAGAAGGGAAAAATGAACAGTTTAGCAAAGTGGAAATATAAGAAGTTTACGAGAAACAAAACAAGGGCTTTCATACACTGCTCCACTGCTCTCCTACACTGTTGCCAGTAAAGGCACACACACACACACACACGTGCACACACACAGAGGCTCTTGAGGCAGAGATACACCTGAAAAACCGCACGTGTAACTCAAAGACACACCAAGGTAAACAAAAATGCACCCCGTGACATTACACACACTCACTTTGAGATACTTTGCACAAAATTGCATATTGATGCATTTTCCTCTGTTGTGTTGCACAGAAATTTTAATTTGTCTCCAATTGCATTGAAAAAACAATATGTTCACATTGTCAATTCCACAACTTAGCCTGTCTAGGAACTGGTGCTGCTAGCATCTCAAGATGAGTTGATGTGCTCAGGACCTTGATATAGATTTCATAACTGGACTATCACATCATGATCTACAGCCAATGCACCAGTCACAAGTGATGGTCAATTAAACATGTGATCTGTAACATTGCCCAGACAATTTCCTCAACAGAAAATTTCTGCTTTGACTATTCAGCAGGAAAGGACTGCAGCTGGTATGACCTTGTTTAATTTTCTAAACTGTCTCTATGATGTAGCTATGGGTATACGCCGCTGATTGATTCTAATGTATAAGGGCACTATTGCTGTCGTCAGGCCCGTAGGGGCTGAGGAGGGCTCCACAGACGTGTGCGTGTGTCTGTGTGTCTGTGTGTGAGTCCGTCACGCTGCAACTGTTACTAGTGAGCACGCGCTAATCGCGTCTTTTTTCGCGATCAAAATGTATGGTAGGAAGGCATGCGTACTTCAACCGAGCCAGCTGCAGCTGTTTCTAATGTATACCATGAACTGAGATCTACCTTTCGAAATACATCGCCAGAGAAAGACCTTTCCGAAGCCGTGTGAAAAAAGGGAAGAGGAACAAATTCTAGATGGCAGGAAGTCCCGGGCCCACCACTGTGAACTCTGAACTTTTGAAATTGTTTTGTCTGATATTGATAGCGATAGGGAGTCCTGGGCCCAACGCTGATTTGATTGCAGCTGTTGCCGTGAGCTCTGAACTTTGGACAGAAAGGGCCACACGACTCATGCAGTTGAATGTATGCAGGTGAATTTGGTTTCGGAAGCCTTGTGAAAAAAAGGGAAGAGGGACAAATTCTAGACGCCAGGAAGTCCAGGGCCTGCCGCAGTGAGCTCTGAACTTTTGAAATTGTTCTCCTCTGATATTGATAGCAATAGCTAGTTCCAGGCCCACTGCTGATTCAATTGCAGCTGTTGCGGAGCTCTGACTTTTGACAAAGGGCCACATGACTCATGCAGTTGAATGCATACAGGTGGATTTGGTTCCGCCAAGCTGCAACATTTCCAGCATGCCAACACTGCGCTTCGTTCACGTAGGTTTTTTTGTAGTCACGTCTGCAAGATCTACATGGTAGACTGCATGATGAGCATGACAGCTTAGCTTTGTTGCAACTTGTGGTAACCTGGTCTTAGTCCTGTATGCAATGTAGAGCTTCAATGAGTGTTTCAATGTGGAGTTTGCATGGCATTAGGTATCCGCTATATGAAAACCATATGGCCTATGACGGCTTCATGCGGACACCACTTGTTAGGAAGAAAAACACTGGCAAGACTGAACATGTTGTCAAGGCAACCATCTGGTTGCCATAACAACTCAATTGCATTATGTCCACTATCCATAGACTTACTTGTTGCGTGCCTCAACATAGAAGATGTACTGACTGAACACACTGCCAAGGTGACTATCCGATTGCCATGACAATTCAATCGTTGTGCTGTCAACTCCACGGGCCGTGAGTGGAAAGTTCCCAACAGGACCTAAATTAGATTGGAGAACAAGTATGCTCTGAAATAGGAATCATGATTTCTTTCTACTCATACAGACAAACGCTTAGAGGTCTGCTGTGGCTAATCTGAGTGATGTTCTGTGTTCTGAGACTGACGTCATTTCTTAAGAGTCATGACCCCATATAAGTCGTGACCCCATAGTCATGTCAGTCACTATCAACTGAGCACAGCTAGTCTTCTGGCATGCAGACAGTATACTGGGTAGCTGGTATGGTGAACAGCACACACAATATTATGTGACAATTATTCTTAGCTGATCATTACCAAAGTTGATCAGTTCATGGATAACACTGGAATCCAGTCTCACTCAATAAAACTTTACAATGAAAAAACAGTAGAACTATCATGTGTAAATCATGACTTGGTAGATTCCTGATGAGCTGCATGAATTTACCCCTGAATTTTATGTTCATTCAACATGCATGTCTCCTGGAGTAAAAACCACATTTCCAAGGCAATAAGAGTTACCTGGCAAAAAGAGTTACCTAATTTACAAAACAGTAGAAAACTTACATTTTATTGTAGACTGACAGGTAATTATTATTATCAGATGTGCCTTGCATGTGTATGTGCCAGCATCAGTACTAGTACAGATCAACCCATTATACCTCCTGACTCCATTAATACAGTTAGAAACCTATGGCTATACCAGTACCATATCACACAAAGGTGACAACTTACATCATAATACATCTGTTGAAGATTCACAACACAACAGCACAATGCGTGCTATTCCTGCCATACATTCCAAGGCTTGTGGACTTACAGACTATTTCGGCTGCATTCACAAGTTCACTCAAACTGACGTTAGCAGCAGGAATGTTGGTGAGTCCTGACCGGTCAACGTAGAACTGCCTGATGACGTTTGGGCACAGAAGGTTGTTGTTTGAAATGTAGATGTATTCATAAATGTCCCCCGGTAGCTCTACATCTCGCAATGACTCACCGCCGACTCGAATGAGTTTTTCTAATCCTTTCAAGCTTGTCATTTGGTTGTTTTGATTGATGTAGATTCGTCTGCATGAGAAGTTGAAGATGTTAAGCAGTGTGTCTCACGAACTATAAAAATAATGTGTG